>PVJX010031725.1:0-20092 GCA_004027295.1 Dolichotis patagonum
TTTTAAAATTTTGTGATTCTGAGGGAAGGGAAAGAACTGTTATGACACAGCTCACCAATTCCCTATGACATTTAGTACAAATTTGGGCTTCAATGGTAATTATTTAGAAATTTCCAGATCAATTCACAGATGTTTCCTGGGCATCTTTTTTGTGTGTGTGTATGTGTAAGACTCTGTTCTGGGAACTATGGACATAGTATAAAGAATGTAAATAGAATCCTTGCTTACCTTTAAGTGGGGAGAAAAGGTGGGGGAAAAAAAGGTAAGTCACATATAGATAAATAAGACAATTCTAAGTCTTGATCAGTGCTTTGCAGGAAAATTTTTAAAAAGACACTATCATAAAGGGAAACTGTTTTATAAGGAAAAAAATGAGATAATGTCATGAAGACAGGATTAAAAGTGATGGTCAAAAAAATCCTGTCTAAGGAGTTTCACGTGAGTGGAGAGCTGAATGCCAAGGATTAGCATAAGAACATCTGTGAAAAAACTGTTGTCCTTGGAGGAAAAACAACAAACAGAGCTCTGCACTAGGAACATTCCTGGAAGGTCCACAGGATGGAAAGTACAGCTGGTAATACATGAGGAAGACAGAGGAAGGAAAGTGATGTAACCTACGGAGTAGCCAGGGTCAGTCATTCGGCATCTCCTGGAGTGCAGGGAAGAGAAGGGATGTTATTCTAAGTATGATCAGAGATCTCTAAAGGAGTCTAAGCAGAAGAGAAATTCTGACTCTTTGTATTCCTTTGAATGACCATTCTATTCTGTGAGCTACAGAGAAGCAAGCACAAATCTGTGGGAAGAGATTGGAGCCAGTTGCCATCAATTTTTAGACCAGAGTGAGATCAGAGAAGTTCTAATAAAGTGTGAGAATTAGATGTGTTTCTAGACTTTGTGTGTGTGTGCGTGTGAGTGTGTGCATGTACTGGGGACTGAGCCCAGGGTCTTGTGCATGAATGGCAAGAGTTTTACAACTGAGCCACATTCTCAGCCCAAACCTATTTTTTGAGGGGATACCAGGAATTGAACTCAGGGCCTCCTGCTTACCAGGCAGGTGTTGTGCCCCTGAGCTATATCCCTGGCCTTTGTTACCAGGTTTTGGTTGTTGCAATTTCCTTCTAGAGATGGTTTCTAGGTTCTTTTTGCCCTAAATAAAGAATTGATCAAGACAAGTAGTGAAAAGTAGCGAGGTTTTATGTTTTACAGGGCCAGAACAGACCACTGTGAAAGAGTGAGCACTGTGGTCAAGAGGTTAACGGCAGATGTCTTTTGCATCCACCCCCCCTTCGGGCTGACATCAAGTCTAGACCATCCTGACAAATACCTGCTTGAGTTCTCTCTAAAAGACTTGAAGACAGCACTCTTTGGTTCTTTATGCAGGGATTTGGGAAATATTCTGAATCTTCTGGACCTATGTGATGGACAAGCGATGTCCATTTCCACAGCCAGTTTGTCCTCCCCTCATCTTCTGCCTCAGCTGGACTGTGGGATATATTTTGGATAAAGAAGTCAACAAGAAATACTGATATATTTTCATTCCATGAATGAGGGAAAGAGGAATCAAGAATGACATTATATTTTGGATCCTAATTATATAAGTTAGAAATGAGGGCTTCCCTAAAGAGGGCAAAACATAGAAGACAGAGAGATAGAGAAAATCAACAGTTTTGTCAAGATAATATGCAAACAAAACATATTGACTTTTAAGCCAAAATGTAAATTTGTTTTAATTAAGAGTGGGAGGAGCTATGGATAGTAAGAAAGCTTGAGGATGATTCACTGAGAGCGTTGAAAGCTGACCCATGAGCCGGGTCTGGGATTCTTTCACTCTGGGAGGCTGAGGGAGGAGAATGTCTAATTTCTACTCAGCCTGAGCAACTGTGTCAAAATAAAACACATAAAAACACTGCTTAAAAAAGTGGTGAGGATGTGACATCTTCTATATTGATTGTTATATCAGTAGGCATCTGAAAATATGAGATTCTTACAGCAACTAGATCTAGGGATAAGTTAGGGAATTAGGAGTTTAGATGTACTTACGGAAGTTATGGAAGTAGATTAAAGATGATGCCACAAAATTTAGAGGAAATGGCTGTGTATGCAGCAATAAATATCTGTGATTAGCATGCTATTCTCTAAGAAATATCTTTACAAACTAAAACTAAAAGAGCCAAAGTCACTTGTCAAACACAGGCAATAAAGCACATTTCCCTAAAGTGTGCCCGTGTCTTTTATTGCCCTATCTCCATTGTTTTTCTCATCTTGTCTTTCATGATCTTGCTTTAACTTCTTACCATGGATTTATTCACCCGAATTCACTCTTTCTCTCCCCTTTTGTCTTCAATTGTGTTCTTTTCCACTTCTCACTTGGGTCTAAGCATTTTATAAGATATTAATCACAGTAGCACATGACTGTAATCTCGGCATTTGGGGGGACTAAGAGATGAGGATTTTATGTTTGAGTCCAGGCTGGTAAACTGAATGAGACTGAGTGAGACTCTGTCACAAAGTTAAAAAAATTACAAAACTCAGTGCAAAGGCCCTGGGTTCAATCCCCTATACCACAAAAATTTAAAAATAGTGATAAAAAATGGTACTTAGCTTTTTTACTTCCTGTCTTAGTTACTGTTCTCAGTGCTGAGTCAAAATACTCAACACCCAAAGTTAAAACAGGAAAGGTTTATTTACTCACAGTTTTTAGATGTTTTAGTCCATAGTTGACTGAAGTCAGGGTTACGGCAGATGAGCATCACAGAGGAGAAACTTCATGGCAGGCAGAAGGTAGCAAAGCAGTAAGAGTCAACCACAGCTCTTTCTATCCCGTTTATCTTATTCAGGCCTCTTAGGGTGGGTAGCACTCACACCCTTAACCCTAGCGCTCTTAATCCTAGCACTGCACCATTAGTCAGTCCAGCATCCTAGATCCAGCTACCTCTCAAAAAGTCCCACCTATGGCTGCATGACATTTTGGGGGGACATCTAGACACAAGCCATAATACTTTCTTTGGAGGTGAAGATTCTTAATCAACTAAAATTAACGTTGCAGGAAAAATATCCTTGTAAACATGAACAGGAAGGTTAGAAGACTGGAAAAAGCAAGCCTTTACATTTCAAGTTCAGCACTTATAATTAATAACAATATGAGTTTACTTAATTTATGTCTTTGAATATCTGTATATCTCATAAGAATATATACCTCACAAGATCATAGCAAGTATGAAATGGGATGATAGATGTGTATGTATTATGTAGAGGACTATACAAACTTTAGGTTTTCCCCTCCTCTCTGGATCACTCAGTAAATGTTTGTTGAATGATCACCTCTATTCAGAATTCTTAGGTCTGCTTCTATAGATCTGTCAGTCTCCATAAAATTGTTTTCTGAAATATTTATAACATTCAGAATTTTAGACCTTAAGTATATTTCTAATACCTTTTTGTATTTGTATTTTTTCCCATTGGCTTTTGTCTTAAACAATTTTTTAAAATTGTTATATAAGTACATATCATAAAGTTATTAAATTATCCTAATAAGAATATTCACTCTTCTACTTTTGATTCTAGTGTTTCAATAATTTTGATTTTCTTTTTTTCTGTAAGTCTTTCATTCAATTTTCAGCTTCAAACAAAGGGCATAAAAATATTGAAAAGATATAAAACTAAACATAAATGTATACCAACTAGACAAGGTTCTCATTTTGCTATGTTCTCATTCAGCCATTTTTATATGGTCTACTAAATTTTGTGTGTCTTTTAATACTTTTCCTTACTACAAAATATTTAGAGTTGATTTGGGGGCTTTTCTAAAAAATTTTAAACATGAAAACCATTATCTCTTAAGCCCTCTTAGAAATCTCTGTGTATTTTCCCTTTAAAAGAATATTGTACTTCAGTCCTTAGATTTCTTTCCTTTTTATCAAATACAGCTCCATTCCAAATCATACCATAGGATTTGGTATGATTTCAACATGTGTTTTCATCAATATTAAAGTAAAGGCAAGGACAGATATTTTTTACTTTTTATAATTTCAAAGAGCCAGCTTTGAAATTACCCAGAAAAGCTCATGTTGAACTAATGAATGTTGTGTGCAGCAACTAGACGATATTTTCACAAATATTTAATGTAATTAACTATTTCTTACTGATGTAGGAAGTATACTTACTACTACTGAATTCCTGCTGTTTCTTGTACATTTTCTCTATTTCAGAATTTTTACCCTAAATATTTCTTATAAATGAAGTGCTCATTCCCATAGATCTAAAGATTGATCAAAATTGACCAAAAGACACAGGGATGTCTAAATGAAAAGTATTACAATAAAAGACACATTGCCAAAAATGTTGGAATAGGTTTATTTGAAATGACTGAATGTACTTTGGGTATTTTGAGGAAGATTAATGACAATATGTCTTTTGCTGCAGTAAAACCTTTGTATTCCAACATTGACCATATGTTTTAATCATCTCCCACTGATCAAACATTTACATTTTGTGCCAGATAAAAACATTGAAATGTACTCACATCCACATTATTCACCTAACTTCTGATGCTTGGTGACTTCTGATTCTTCCCTATATGACAGGTCAACATTTTTGAATCAATTCAGGTCGTTGAGGCAGCCAAGACAGTGCAGCTAAAGATATTCACAAAAATGGTTTCCAGAACTGCTTCATAAAGTGGCAAGAACAAGGAGATAAGTGTTTCTGAAGCAAGTGGAAAGTATTTTCAAGGGTATCAATGGCCATATGTCTTCTACTATGACTTTTTACAAATTTAAGCACACACTGTGTATTTCGATCGTGTTTGTTTCCTCTTTGTTCATGTCTTTTTTACGGATCCGTGCTGGGAAGGCCCAGAGGTCTGCGGTGGAAGCTAGAAAGTCTATGCCAGCAAGCTGGAGGAGCTGTGCTGGTAGGTTGAGGGTTCTACGCTGGAACCAAGAAGTCATGCTCATAATAAAGACCAGGGCTGTCCTGCAAAGCACCACAGCCATCCTCAGCGACACAGAAGTCCCGAGCTCCTCTGATGATAAGAACAGATGAGTACATGCCAGAAAGCCAGCATGACGAGTTTGTCCTGGGGATTAAGTGGCACATGTCCTCCCCTGCGGAGCTGGGAAGCAGTGCTCAAGATAAGGACCAGAGCTCCCCCAAAGTGAACCACAGCCACTCTCACCAGCAAGTCCCGAGCTCCTCTGAAGACAATGGTTGAACTCACACTGGAGAAGCTAGTCATGATGAGCTCCTCCAGGAGAACCAAAGGCTAAAGCAGCAACATTGAGGAGAACCCGCAACACCTCACTCTTCTTCTCCAAGTCTCTTTTTATGCTGGCAACTTTCTTCAAATGGGACACTGACGCTCAGCACCATGCTGATTTAATTCAGCTGGTGTTAAATTGACTGCCAGTTTTTAATCCATAGCAACTACATATACACAAACAAAAGAATGAAATTGCGTTCTGATCTTATACCATATGCAAAAATTAAATCAAAATGGATTGAAGACCTAAACAACAGAACTGAAACTATAAAATTCTAGAAGAAAACACACAGAAGAGTTCCTTTATATTGGCTTCGATGATGAAATGTTGAATGCCACACCAAAAGCTTAGGCAAAAGCTTTGCTTATAAAATGAGCATAAATAAGACTACATAAACTAAAAAGCTTCCTACATCAAAGGAAACAGCAAAATGAAGAGGAGTCCTATGAGCTGAGAGAACACATATTTATCTACAAAGGGTTAATATACAAATTGTGTAAGAAATTCACACAGTTTGATAGATGCAATCAAAGAAATAGCCTGACTTTATAATAGACAAAAGTTTTGTACAGACATTTATCTAAAAACTTTTCTAAATGGCCAGTAGGTATCTAAACAGGTGCTCACCATCACTGATTGTGGAAACACAATCCAAACTACAGTGAAATATTGCTTTGCACCTGTTGGAATGATTACCGCTAAGATAAAAACAAGGGATAACAAGTGTCAGGGAGGTTGTGGAGACAAGAAAATTCTTGTACACTATTGGGAGAAATCTACAATAGTGCAACAATTATGAATACACAGGAGGGTCCTCAAAAAATTAAAAATACTACTACTGTGGGGTGCAAGAATTCCTCTGTTGGAGATGTCTATCTAAGGAAAAGGAAATTAGCACCTCATAGAGAGACCTGCATTCTTATGTTCTGTGAGCCATTGTTCACATTAGGTAAGATATGGAAGTGTTCGACATGTTCTGTGGTACATGAATAAAGAAATTGCTATATACAGACGTATACATACAAGTTGACTACATAGAAACAGAATGATATGAAAATTACCAGTGATGAGGTGGGGAGAAAAAATGGAGTGATCTAAGTCAAAGGTCAAAGGTCATTATTATAATTATTAGAATTGCAATGTATTTTAATTATTATAATTATAATATATTATAATTCTAATATTTATAATATATTAATATATAATATATAATTATAGCATATAGCATATGATATAATTATATTATAATTATATATTATAATGCACAATATATTATATAATATATAATCATATATAGTCATATATAATCATATATAATATTTTATAATTATAATATAAATATATAATTATAATATAAATTATATAACATATACATCATTATAATTATAATATATTATGATTATAATACAACATTTTATAATACATTATAATTATAATAATATAATATAGTATATGATATATTATATATTAATAACAATAGTCTATTATATATTATACATTATATAATATTTAGTATTATATATTATAGAGTATAATATAATATTTATAAATATAATATATATTATATACTATATAATGTATTATATTCTATATAATATTGGAAATTTGACAAGAAAATAAATTTAAAGTGCTGTTATCACAGGATAACTATGTAAAATAATAGCTACTGGATCACACAGTGTTTACAGAAGGTATGTGCATTCAGTGAAAATGATTCTTTTGCATTTTGCCATTTTTAATTGTCTTGGAAACAAAAAAACCCCCACAAACAACACTGTTTCTATATTATTCCAATTATTTGTTGTTACTTTCTTGCAGAAAGCACTACATTAATCAAAGTCTGTATACAATCATAATAAATCCCCCTATACATTTTATATCAAATATTTTGTTTTTTCTACTAACAAGTGATAGAAAATTAATCTCATAATGTACCTGGAAACTGAAAAAATTCCCAGCATTACTAATTTATATATAGAACTTTTTTTTTACCTGTAGTTTTATTCCCAAAAGGCAGTAAAATCTCTTTGCTTTAGATACTTAAAAATTTGACTTCTGTGAATACCTAAGGAGTGCTATCTCAATAATGTGATATTTACGTCAGATTTTTAATGATTTCTCCATTATCTTACATAGAAAATGTGGTGTTATTTTAATATTTAAGTTCTTTTACTCTCTAGTCTACATTATTGGTAGTAGATCTCTAGGATGCACGTAAATTACATGATATATATGTTTAAAATGCCTCTTCTTCGTTCCACCAGCTTCCTTACTCACGGATGATAAAACTATGTAAGAACCCAGAGGGCTTTTTAGCAAAATCTCTGTTGATTCTAACATTGAGAAGAATTCTTTAAGAAAAAACTGCTGAGAATACTATATGTGAAATGTGTGTATTTTAATTACACATGCCAAGGAGTTTTGAAAAATACTGTGTATACAAACCCAGTCAAGATACAAAATGATACTATCATCCTATAAAATTACCTTTCATTTCATTGTGTGCAATCACTATATATTAATTTTGCTTTTGTTTTACATTTGTACTTGGACAAAATCATACAGTACATGCCTTCTTCTTCAGCATTATCATTGTGAGATTTATCCAGGTTTTTGTGTGTACTTGTGTTTGTTACTTTTGATGCTAAGTATTAGTTCATTATATGGATATACCATCATTTGTTGACCCATTCACCAGCTTATGGACATTGTGTTACTTGATTTTTAGTACTTTATGACTACAGCTACTATGAACATGTGTGTTTAAGTCATTATGCATACTTAAGTTTTTGAGTAAAACCTAAGTAATTATCCAGAAATGAATTGATGACCCACATGGCAAGTGTCTAAATTTGTTTAAAAATATCCAACCGTTAATCATTTTACATTCCTATCAGCAAAATCTGAATTTCAAGATTTTACACCCTTAATGAACACTTGATGATTAGTCTTTTTAATTAGATTTTGTAGTACAGTTGAAGGGGTAACACATTGTAGTTTTAATTTGCATTTCTTTGAGTAGTGATGTTGAGCACTTTTTATATGTTTACTAGTGGTATGTATATCTTCTTTTCTGAAGTCTTCTATTCATGTATCAGTCATCAACCTTATTACATTTAAGGAGTTTATGTATGCTAAAAGAAAATTCTTTTTTAGGTATGTTAAGTTTGTCATACTCTACATTCACTTTCATTTTGTTGATGATATATTTTGAAGACGGCAGAATTTTGAAGAAAGCAAGTATTTTGATAAAATTTGATTTATAATTTTTTTAATGCTTAATACTTTTGAGGTAAATTCTAAAATATTTGCCTAACACAAAAGACAGAATTTTTCCAATATTTATCCCTAGGTATTCTGTGGTTCTGTTGAATTTATAGCTGCCATCTATTTTGGAATTCTTTTTTAGTTTGATATAAGGATTAAGGTTTGTTTTTTTTTTAGCCTTATTCATACTTCATACTTTCTTTACCGGTGTCATTTGTTTTGAAAAATCTATCGTTTCCATGTTGAATTTTTGTGGCATTTTATAAAAAGAATATATTTAGACTATGTAATATAAGTGTGAACTTGGGCTATATTCTGTTCCATTAGTTATAATATTTTGAACACTCAGTCTTGAACTCAGATAGTATAAATTTCCTGCTTTGTTGTTGTTCTTGTTGTACAAGGGTTCTTGATTTAGTACATGTATTTTAGATCAGCATGCCAGTTTAAAACAACAATGGGATTTTGCTCAGTATTGCAAGAGGAATTTGGAGAAAAAAGGCATCATACAAATTCCTGAACTTAGTTTATATTTTAGATATATCACTATTGTTTTTGTCTTGTTTAGAGTAATTTTTTATAGTTTTCAATATATGATTGTCTATACCTGTGTTAAAGTTTTATCTATATGTTGCAATTAAAAAGTGTTTAGTTTTATTTTCTAATTATTTTTCTAGTAGTCAATAGAAATAGAATTGGTTTTATACTGATTGTATAACCTATAACCTTGCTACATTCTATTATAAAATTTAGTAATTTTCATTTTAAAAAATCTTTAGAAAATTTTATGTTTATAATAAATAGAACTTCTCATTTTTCAATTTTTTCTGCTTAACATTTCTTTTTATTTTCATTTTTGCATTGACTGGAACCTTCCATACAAACTTTGCTAAAGAATGGGAATCATCATTTTAGTTTTTTCAAAAGTATTTATCTTCACATTATATATATATATATATATATATATATATATATATATACACACACATATACTTAGCTGTCCATTTCTCAATGATTTAAAATCAATCAAGGACATTCTTACCATTTCCTAACTTTTGATAAATGTTATTATGAATATTTTTTCAAGCTTTTTCTATATATGTTAGAATGATTGGTGCTAAGCCTTTATCCTTTTATTATGACTATATTATTGGATGTACCAATTTGACTTATTCATTTTATGAGATACATTGCACTTGCTCAAAGTATGAAATTCTATTTATATATTTAATTGATTAATTGTGATATTTTACTGAGACTTTTGAGATCATGTTCATGGAAAGTATAATCTTTTTCCTTATAATACTTTTGTCTAGTTTTAGTATCACAGTTATGGTAACTTCTTAAAATAAGTTAACAAAAGTACATTACCCTATTATTCTGTGAGCAAATTTAAGATATTTATCTTAAAATACTTATGTGAATTTATTAAGATATGCATTTGTATGTGAATTTTCTTTATGAGAGAGTTCTGGTTATGAATTCAATATCTTTGATAGGAATAGGGCTAGTTGAATTTTCCGAGGAATTCCTCTATTTCATTTAAGATGATGAATTTATTGACATAATGTTCAAAATATACCCTATGTAATATATTTGAGATTTCTAGTGATGTTGCTTGTTATTTATGATACTAGTTTGAGTCTCTTTTCCTTTGGCTTGATTTTTCTCACTAAAGGAATATCAATTTTATTGGTATTTTCAAAAAACCGGTATTTGGCTCCATTCACTTGTTCATTGCTAGTCTATTTTTAATGTAAGTGATTTATATAACTATATTATTTTGTTCTTACGACCTTTCAACTTAACATGCTTTGTTTGCTCTGTAATTTTAAGGTGGAAAACTTGATAATTGATTTCATAAATTATTTTATTTCATTACCATGTTTCTAGTTTTAACTGGCTTGTAGCAATTGTATGGTGCAAGTGATACACCAGCCTTAGGGTGAATGATCAGCTCACAATGTTAGGGAGGAAAAGAGGCTTCTCTCTCTCTTGCTCTTGTTACTTTTGCTGTCTTTTGCTGCTATGAATGCTTGCCTCTCAGCCAGGCCATGCCATCCTGCCTTGGAGCCAGTTGATTACGGACTAAAACATTCACAAACTGTGAGCTAAATAAACTTTTCCCTTTAACTTGAGCATTGGGGATTTTGTCTCAGCAATGAGAAAAAAGTAACTGAGACAGAGTTTGGTACCAGGAGTGGTGTTATTTCTGTAACTATACCTGACCTTTGGGAATGGCTTGTGGGAAGAGTTTAGAAAGGATCAGAGATGTCATCTGAAATAGTAAAGCTGGAATACCTCATGCTGTCTTATATGGGAGATTCTGGCCAGAGCTCAGAAGACCAGAAAACTGATAAAGAGCAGGCTTCAAAGCTTTCTTCTGGGAAGAAAGACTGCACTGGCTACTGGACTGCAGATGATGTGTGTCATGGCTTGTCAGAAATTTTGTCTTTCTTTTGCTCATGTACAGATATTTTGCCAGAGACTGAGATTAAAGGCAATGGGCTAACTAATCTGGCAGAAAAAGTTTCAATGTAGTTTAATGTTGAGGCTGTGCCATGGTTATTGTTGGGGGATTGAGGCAGATCTGTGTTGAAGATCAAGATCAAAGATCCCAGCAGGACCAGCAAACAAGCCCAGTTTGGGAGCCATCACCATGCCTGGGCTGCCACCAGACTGGGAACAGACAAATCCAAGCCTCTCTCCATGAGTCAGTGCCACCTGTGGACTGGGGGGAGAGAGAATAAGGCCACACCAGCAAGCAGGCCCAGTCTGGGAGCCTGGGAGAGCCAGACCCCAGCTCCTGGCACACAGGCCGTCGAACAAGAAAAACCAACCCCCACCAACCCAGAAGCAACTTGCCTATCTGGAGAAGCAGAGGCTGTGATGATAGCTATTAAGGTGAAATGCACTTTGATACCTATAGTACTTTGGTGTTTCACTAACATTGCAGGTCATAGTTCAGAGAATAGAGGTATGAAGTGTGACATCCATGGAGGATCTTCTGAGGGTTGTAGCCAGTGTTGATTCTCTATGGTCTTGTTTTGAAGCCCTATATCATTTCCATTGTGTTGTTGGGTTGGGTTTTATTCACTCTTGTTTTGTTTGATCATGTTAAATCTGATGGCAGGAGCAGCTATTTCAAACATAGCAAGATATATTATTGTAGCAATTTTGGATTTACTGTTGGATTCTTTTAAAATTCTTTATTGCATTCATTGTTTTGTTTTTATTGTTTCTATTCTATTTCATTCCATTGTTTGATTTTTACTGTGTCTGAAATTATCTGCAGGTATTTCAAAAACATCAAAAGGCATTATGGTAACTATGGTTGATTTTGTAATGTTTTGAAGTCCTGTATCTCTTATACTGTTTATTTTGATTAATTTTATTCTTTCTTATCCTCTTTAAAATAAGAAAAAAATTTAAAAACTCCCAGCAGGATGATTTAAAAGGTTGCAAGTTTGGCTAGAAAGGAAAGTCCAATAAATCTGTGGACTGCAAAGATAGCACAGAAGAGATCTCAACTGCTGAAAGGAACAGGAAAGTGTAAAAGATGGCCTGAGAGCATCACAAGAAGCAGCAAGTCTCCACCATGTGCAGCCTCAAAACTGCTCTGAAAAGAAAGTTGCAGAGCACCATGTTACAGAATGGCGATGGCCACATTATGTTCCAGAATGGCAGCAGTGACATCATGTAATAGAATGGTGACAACACAGAAAATTTGTTCTTCAGAATTGGATTTAAAGTGCCCAGTGATCCAGGTACTTGACCCCTACAGCCAAGAGAGAGAAAAGCCTGGCTACTGCTCTAGGAAGCAGCAGACGTTGGCATCATCCATGTAGTGCAGGTTTTAGATGCAGGTTTAGTGCAGGTTTTAAGAAGGCTTCCATTCCAATATCAGAAGGCCTGGGAGACCAGGAAGAGTTCCCTTGAGAGGGCAGTGTATGAAACAATGAAAGTGAAGCCAAATAGATCATTTAAGGAAAGCTTCAAAGAGGGAGCAAATCAGGCCAAAGAGAGGAGCTATGGGAATTATTACTACCAGATGTTCCATAAGGGTGGAGCTGCCCAAACCCTTTGTAGTTCACATCTTGCCACAGATTGCCTCAGATGCTGGCTATGAAACTATAGGACCTAATGTTTACCCTACTGGATATTGGACTTGCTTCTGTATCAACCTTTTTCATTCCTCTGTTTGTAAATTTTGGAATGAAAATGTCTATCTTGTGCCACTAAAAGTTAGAAGTGTTTAATTTTTCATTTGCACAGGGGTTTGCAGCTAAGAGTTTGCCTTGCATCTTAGAGACTTGGAACTTGGATTTTTCAGCAATTCTGAAACTATTACGACTTTGAAAACTCTTAAGAGATGAACTAAGTGCTTTTTTCATAAAGGTAAGTTCACGAGTCTTTGAGGGGCCAAGACCAAAATGTTATGATTCTAATGTAATATAATGTTGGTAGATATAAAACTGCTTCTTAAGGATTGTTAAACCTGTGTTATAATGTACAAGTTGTATTAAGGATATGCATGTCTTTGTATCTGAAAAGTGTTTAAAGATATGTGTCTGGTTGTCAATTTGACAAGGGGTGGATTGTAATGCTTGGTACATCATGTCAACCTGAGAAGTTTATAAGTTTAACTAAGTGACTTAGCAGTTACTTAACTCAGCAGTTCTACATCATGGGTGTAAATCACATGTCCTAGGGTAGCCATTTATGCTCCAACATGTTGTAATGCTTGATTCACTATGTCAACTTGAGAAGTTTAGAAGTTTAACTAAGTGACTCAGCAAGGGGCCAAGGTTCTCAGTTTGTAAACATCCTGAGGCTGTGCAAGAGGAGGGAATGGAGATGGCGCCCATGCCTACCCCAGGGCAGATAATCTGCTTACAATATAAGGTAGGAAAAGAGGCTTCTCTCACTTTTGCTTTCACTCTTTTTGCTGTCTTCTGCTACCATGAATGTTTGCCCTTCATCCATGCCACCCTGCCTTGGAGCCAGCTGATTAAGGACTGAAACCTCCACAAACTATGAGCTAAATAAATCTTTTCCCTTTCGGTGCTGAGCATTTTGTCCCAGCAGTGAGAGAAACATAACTGAGACAGTTACTATTACATTTAATTTTGTTGAATTAATAAATTTGTTATATATTCTCTTTTATGTTGTTTCTGATATAATATCTATTTTATCTGATTCTCTAGAGTTTGTTGTTAAACAATTACTGCCTTCCTTTACAGGTGTGATATTGCCGTGTGCTTTCATGTTTCTTATGTTCTTAGTTTGGTTTCTGTGCATCTAGCAGATCCGGTGTCTCTATAGCAGTGACTGCAAATCTCCTAGTCCCCAAACTACAGCTGAAACACCAATAATGTATTGCAAAATGCCCACACTGCAATTAAACTTGAGTACTCAGTGTCTGGCTTCCGGGGAGATTTTGGGGCAATCTAGCTCATGTGCTCACAGAGAGTGCTGCATGGCCACTACAGCACATGTGCCACAGGTTTGCCACCACTGCTCCATACCATGGCTTTCAGATAAAAACTCTTTTTGCTGGTCATTTGTTCTAAAGTGTTGGTTAGATTCATTATATTGCCTAGGTGTTTAGATAATTTATTTTCTAACACTATTTGGACAGTGAAAATGACAGATTTCTTTCCCATCTGCATCAATCCTTCAAACTGACAGAATAAGATTTCTTATTATTCATTTCAATATACTTTAAAATTTCTCTCATGATACCTTATTCAAACCATGGATTATTTAGATGTATGCTACTTTCCAAATATTTACTGACATTTATATTACCTTATTGATATAATTTCTAGTTTAATTCTGCTGAATTAGCATAAAATATTTTGTAAGATTTCTACCTTTTGAAATGAACAGATACAGATACAGATACAAATACAGATACATATTTTGTGGCCTATGGTATAGTCTACCTTGGTATGAATTCAAGTCTTTTTTTTTTCTTTTTTTTGGTGGGGTACTGAGAAACAAACTCAGGGCCTTGAACGTGCTAGGCATGTGCTTTCACTGCTGAGGTATATCTCAGGTTCTCAAGATGCACTTCAAAAATGTTATATCACCAATTCTTTTGATAGTTTTTTACTAAATCTATAAGATCAATTTAGTTGGTAATGTCAGTCAGATGGTGTATGTCTTACTGATTATTTTGTTTATTTATCTTGTTGAAAAAGATGCCTTAAAAATATCTCATGCATAGACAGACATTTGTCTGTTCTTTCTTTTTGTTCTTTTAGATTTTGGTCACATAATTTAAGTTCTGTTACTAAGTACCTCCATATTTTGGTTACTAGGTATTCTTAATACATTGCTTTTTTGTTATTAAATAATGTCTCTATATCTTTAAGTAATAGTAATATAGCTATGCTTTTTTATTAGATTATATTATTTTCCTGTATTCTATCTTTCCATCTGTATGCATTATTTTATATATTTTATACCTAGGATACACTTAGATTTTGCTTTTTATATATTGTCATTTATTGAACAGTTGTTTACTTATATTTAATGTAATTAGTTATGTAACTAGAATTCCATATTTTGTTTAGATGATTTTGGAAGTGGTAATGCAAACTCTTACAAATTGTCATAGCTCAAATATCAAACTTTATCTTTCTTTCTAATATTGTCAAGACTCAGAATTTGTTATAGTGGTTCTGGAGTATCCCTTACTCTGGAACATGTGCTACTTAAACATGAATTCTGACTTTCCTGATATCTCTTCTTAGAGCAGCAATGTTTAACCTTGTTTTAGAACACTTTGGTAATATGTGGGACACTATGGATAATTTCTTCAACCTTAATAATTTGAGACAGAGTTTCACTATGTAGTTCAAACTGGCCTTGAACTCACTTTGTAGCTCAGCCTTACTTCAAACTCACAGCAATTCTCATGCCTAGCCTCCTGAGAGCTGGGATTATAGGTGTGCTCCACCAAATTTGATAATAATTAAATTTTTCAGGTTGCCTACATCTGGGATTTTGACTTTATTATGGGGAAGGGAATATATAAATTACAAGAAATGATTTTGTTTTTAAGTTTATCTTAAGAAATTTACAAAACATCAGATTTGTAGATATAACTTTTTAATGTTTTCATTTTGCAATATATTCTTTTTTTATTTTAAAGAGAATAAAACAAAAGAGGACAGAACAAAGCAGATCAGAACAGAACAACATAATAAACACAGCAATTTACAATAAGACAACCAGACATTAACAGTAGCTATCATCATATCTCTTTCTCTTCTATAGTTGAGCATAGTTTCAAATACAATATTATCAAAAATAACAAAATATTATAAAACCATTCAAGAAAATGAAAGAATTACAGAATATTCTGAACCAAATAATAGATAATGATCAATGGCTACTATACTATCTCATTTTCAATAAAAAAATTTGTTTATACTATCACGTGTATTAAAATCCCAGTAAGACACAACATGATAGAACCGGTGGTAATAGAAGAATAGAAGCATGGTAGGACTTCAAAGCAAGATGATATTAAATCAGCAATGGCTGCCATAATGTTTTGTTTTCTTCAAAACAGCTGTTCATACAATCACACTTAAAAAAGTCAAACAAAATAGAATAAAACCATTCCAACTGATGTATGAAAACATTGAAAGTCTTCAAAGCAATGAAATGGGGAATCATGATTACCATAAAATCTTATATACTCTTACCAACTCTCATACTAGGGAGACTATACGGTATTTACACATGTGAATTTGGTTTATTTCGCTTATGGGTATGGTCTCATGTTGTGTCTATTTATAAATATCTCAATGTGATCATTCTTTATAGTGGAGTAGTACTCCATTGTATAAAAATATCACAACTTTTTTTATCCATTCCTCAGTTGATGGGCACTTAAGTTGTTTCCAAGATCTGGCTATTACAAATTGTGCTTGCGATATATTCTTAATTACTGGAAGATAACCTGTTCACATTTACATAAAGTCATCATTTTCAAATTGTTTTATGTATGTCTATACAATGGGACATTATTATGTTTTCTTTTTACCAAGTCCATAAATCTTTCACACTTATGAGTTTACTACATTTAGATTAATTACTAAAACACAATACTTCTGTCACCTCATTTTATTTTATATGTTTTCATCTAAGAGTATCAAATTTATTATCTATACTTACTTATCTTGGGTAATTAAGAAAAGAAATTTTTCAATCCCCTAGTCATTATTTTTATAAATGTAAATAATGTTAAACATTTTATTTCTTTATCATTTTTAGCTAAGAGGCAGAATGTAATAAATACTCCTTGCAAGACACACCCCCTCTTTTTTCCCCTCTGTTTTTCAAATTTTGTTGATTTTTTCTGGGCTTTTATCCTCAGTTCATTTTAGCAAACATTATAATTTGTTGTATGGTTCTTTTAATGATAGCTTTCAGCTCATGTTCACAAAGATTCCAGGATTCCCACAGCAGGTTTCATGTCTCATCTTCTGGTTAGTTAATTTACATCCCAAAGTATGTAAATGCTTCAGCATTACTGAAAAGTCCAAGCCTAAAGTCTCTTCTGAGATTTAAAGAATAAATCTCAGATAGCTGAAAGGCCTAGTGCAATAAAAGAAAAAAAATTAAACACTCCCAAACATACAATGGCACAAGATAGAATTTTCCATTCCAAAAGGAATTAAGAAGGGGACATAAAAGAAATAAAAGAACAGGACCAAAGCAAGTTCAAAATCTAGCAGGGCAAACATTAAATCCAGTATTTCCATGTAGTGTATCTGATGTAATCTGGTGCAAGTTGTGAACTCCAAAGGGCTTGGGTGGCTTCACCCTGTGGTACTTCCAGTGGTTATAGCTCCCACAGTTTCTTTTTGGTGACTTTGTTCACTCCTTGTAGTGTTCCTCAGATTATCTATACTTCTAGTTTTTCCAAATTTGGGGGGTCTCCACTGCACTTTTGGCTTTGCCCACTACCCTCTCAGAAGCACACTACCGCACCTTCCACACCTTCTTCTGAAATATGAGTGGAAGCCTTCTTGACCCCATAACTTTTGCATTTTGCATTCACCTAAAACAAGTAGCATGAATACGACACCAGGGCTGTCTGCCAGCTGGAGCAGGTTTCTTTTCCTTTGGCTGTATCAATCAAGTGCCTATGAACCAAAACCCAAGTAACAACTTCCTTAGACCACAGCCATTCTGGAATACAATGCTTGGGGCTCTTTTCTCAAGGCAATTCTTCCACTTTGCAATTTTGAGTTCTACTCTTTACCATCTTTGTAGTTCATAACTTTACCAGAACTTCCCTTCTGGTCGAACTCAAAATGTTTCAAATCATTCTTGCCATTTAGCCATAAATCTGGCTATAAGCCCCCAACAGTAGCCATGCCACCTCTTAAACATTAGATTGCCTTGAAATTTCTTTTCAAAGATTAATCTGCCACTTTTAATCTCAACATCAGGCAAAGTCTCTGGATACAAACCAAATCCAAGCAAACTTTCTACAAGTGAATAACACACACATCTGGAGTTGAGCAGCCAGTACATCCCTTATTCCCAAAAGAAATTTCCTGAGCTTGGTCATTACTGGCAGCATTTCTACCAGCATTCTGGTCTTCTAAACTTTGACAAAAATCTTCCATCAAGTACAGATTAAAGCATTCCAGAGTGCCTCGTCACCCAGCATCTCCAAACATTTCCCAACTCTTCTCACAAGCCATTTCCAAAGGCTTCTGAATCACATGGTCAGGTTCAGTCACTACAATGACCCCACTGCTCTTGTGCCAAAATCTTAGTCACATTTTGCTGCTGAGACAAGATACTTGACACTCAAAGTTAAAGAAGTAAAGGCTTATTGTAGGTCACACTTTGTAGAGGTTTCAATTCATAGTTGGCTGGCTTCAAGGCAGGAAGGCATGGGGGGCATCACAGAGGAGAAAGAGTTCATAATGGGCAGAAGGTAGCAAAGCAGAAAGTAGCAAACAACAACAAACAAGTAGCAGCCACATCAGCCTTCTTTCTGTCCATTATATTCTATCAAGGCTACTTGCTCTTAGGATGAATAGAACTCACTCCCAGGGTAGGGCATTCTTAATCCCGGAAGTCACATCCTTAAACCCCGCATCAGGTACACTGCATCCAGTTGCATCCCATAGCCCACCTTTGACCACACAAGAGTTTGGGGCAACACCTAGGTACAAAGTATAGCACACCAACAGAAATGTGCTTTACTAATATCTGAGGCTTCTTTTCATCTAGTCAGATTGTGAATCAAGATGAAACAGTTTCCAGTGTAGTACGTGGAACTTCCAAACCATTAAAGAAATGTTGTTTTACTTTTCTTATAGGTTCAACACTGTTTATACTTTTTTTCTTTTTTCTTTTACTTTTTGTGGAAATCTCATTTGGTAATAAAACCCTCTTTTCAATTCTAGTCTCATTCTCTTATTCATGTTTCTAGCACACATAGTTGGCATTTAAATTTTTATTCTATTTAATTCTCATGGCTTTGCAAGCAGCACTCTTCAGTTTGCCTCTGAGGAAAGAATCTCCCTTGACTCATCTGCTCCATTCACCCTCACATATTTCTTTTGAACATTTGGATTTGTGCTTGTTCAATGATGTGTGAGTCTGAAATGCCAGGGGACATAATTGGACAATGCTTACTCCAATTTTAAAATCTTAATTATGTTTCTCATGTTCTATTCGTTGTTGATGCCCATTTTGTTGAGTCCCAGACAGTTACAGGAAGCTCCTATATCTTGAAAAGTATCCTGGGAATGAATTTTTAAAGTATTGTCTGAACTCATTTCCTTCCCATTTGCAAATGGTTACCGCTGCCTTTCCAAGTTTCCTTGTAAGAAGGAATTCTCTGAGATACAGAGTTGTATAAAACAAACATCCAAGTTGGCAAATAAGTGTAAGAAAGGGATTTTTTTTGCTTGTTTACTTGCTTATTTGTTTTGTCTTGTTTTGGTGTTTTTGAGACAGGGTCTCTTTATGAAGTTCAGGCTGGCCTTGAACTCACTTTGTAAAGGCCAGGCTGGTCTTGAACTCACAATGATCCTCCTGCCTCAGCCTTCCAGTTGCTGGAATTACAGACATGTGCCAACACGCCTGGCATAGGAAAGTTCTCAAAGGTAAAATACTGTTTTTCTAGATCAGGATCCCCTTACTTTTCAGTGGTGGGCTACCAAATTATTTTACTAACTTGTATCTTTGTGAAAACTAGGTAAAATAGGGAAATAATTTTGGTGATTGCCATTAAATCACCCTCTTAAAAATTCAATATAACATGGTCTGGGTAAGACACTTGGAAAGACATCTGGAAATCAAAGGTAAATTAAATTGCCTCCACAAAATATTATAGTTTTATAACTGTAATTTATATATGTTATATCATTTTATTTTTTATACATATTTTTGTTACATAATTACAATGATAAAACATTTCTGGAAGTTTTGCAATTACAGCATATAAAATAGTCTATTGTGTTTTGTGAAATCTAATCTGAATATCTTTATTAAATTTATCCCTTCTTAAAGTTTTT
>PVJX010031726.1:0-20979 GCA_004027295.1 Dolichotis patagonum
AAAAAAAAAAAAAAAAAAAGAAGAAGAAAGAAGAAAAGAAGAAGGAGGAAGAGGAGGAGGAGGAGGATTTCCATGGTTAAGTCTTTCGTATAGCTTCCCTCAGGCTGAGGAACCAAAACTTGCCCTGTGTTCAAGTCCCCACCACTTTGTCACTCTGGATTATAATCAGCCATGATGTGTAGCTTGTGAGCTCCTACAAGGCTGGACTCATCTGGACTGGACTGCCTTACTCATCTCTGTTTTCCAGACCTCTCGCTGGACGTGCAGTGACAAGAGCACAAAATAACTAAGATAAGGTGGGAGGGCACAAGCTGGCGTGTGTAAGGCCCATGAATTGGGACTCACGTGGACTGAATCCTTAGCAGATGGGCGAGTTACACCAAGTGGCAGGGCAAAACATTGAGTTACAACTCTGATTACCTTAAAGCCTGGCTGAAGAGTTTCTAAGGGGGAGCCCTGCACGGGGTGTAAAGGAAGCATCATTTCAAATGAAGTCTCTCCTGTGAAAAGAAAGGCAAACTGAGCCAGAGAGGGCGGTTGCGTTAGTACCCCACCAACAGAGACAAGCAAGTGTGCTCATTTTCCTCAACACTGCAAATGCAGTGCAGCTGAGGTTTATGAGTCTGTGGAGCTGAGGTTTGTGAACTTGGCCATTTCTCCTTTTAAGCAAATCACTTATCTGACCTTCCAGTAAAGGAAGAAGGTCCACCACGGCTTGACCGAGAACTAAGGTCTTCTCTTCTTTCTGTTTCTTTTCTTTTGGTAAAACTTCAGTCATGGTTACTAGAAAAATCCAAACAAACAAATGGGAACATTTCTAACTCATCCATCAGATAACCAAAGTGCAGTGGGCAAAGCACCTTCAAAGAAACAGAAGAAAAATTAGCTTGGGCTGGGGATGTAGCTCAGTGCATAGCTTCTGTGAGGCCCTGAGTTTGATCTCCAACACTGGGAAAAACAATTTGAAAGCCAAGAAGACACCAGGATCAGTGACTTTAGTGGAAAATAGTGAACGATCTCAGTGATCTTTGAGCTGTGTCCTGCAAATGGCAAGAAATGCAGCTGGGGGTGGGGGTGGCACACACCTGTAATCCCACCACTCAGGAGGCTGCAGCAGAAGGATTGTTGCCAGTTAGAGAGACCAGTCTGGGCTACAAAGTGAGTTGAAGGCCCACCTGAACTGCATAGCAGGACCCTGTCTCAAAAAGACCATAAAACCCCAATTTTATATCATAATTGTGAACTCAAAAAAAAAAAAAATCATGAACTCACAAGTATAAAACTATTACAGATGGGCCCGGGATTTAGCTCAGTGGCTTAAGCGCCTGCCTGGCAAGCACGAGGTCATGAGTTCGATCCCCGGTACCAAAAAAAAAAAAAAAAAAAACCTATTACAGATGACAAATAACAAAATTTCATATACTATAACCCATATTGGACTAAAACACTAGGTGTTTTCTATTCTATTTCATTTAAGAAACTTTTATGATCATGACCTCCCTCAATTAATTTTCAGAGTAACTAAAAGTCACCATCTGAAGTTTGAAAAACATTTGTCCTAGATCTTCCCATACTGCCTAGGACGGGGCTTAGCAGACCTTGGCCTGACTCCCAGGCACAGAAGTACAAGAATTCTCACTAAAGCAGGGATAGTGATCCTTTAGAGACTGACTGCCCAAACTGCACCCTAAAACCCACTTATTTATCACAGAGCCAACGCTGCAGTTAAACCTGAATACTGGGGGTTTTAGTTTAGGAAAAAAAAAAACCCTCATACATTAACATCTTTTGCCTCAAAAGAAAAACAAACAATATGTGTGCCATTGATTTGCCACCACAGTATTAGAGCATTATTACTCTGTGTGCTTATAGCAAATATACAAAAAGTAGAGTAGTATAATGAACATTTGTAAATATCAATGACTTTGTTTTAATTGGTTCTTTGAGACAGGGTCTCACTATACAGTTCAGGCTGGACTTGAACTCACTTTGTAGCCCAGGCTGCCCTTCCAGCAATCCTCCTTCCTCTGCCTCCCAAGTGCTAGGATTACAAGCATGCACCACCACATCCCTCAGCATCAACTATATTTGACAATGATTAGCAAATTGTCATTTTTGCTTCATCATATCTGACTTTGCGGAAATACTTCCATCATATTTGCTTTGTTTTAATGAAATAATTTTAAGTAAATTACAGGCTTCATGACATCTTACTCCAAAAGTATACAAATCCAAAATACAACATTCTCCTACAAAACATAGTATCTTCATCATATCAAGCAAGTATGCATGAACAGTATTAAATGCTTCCTGAATTCATCTATAGTCTACAATTAACATTTCTCAATTATCCCCAAATTTACTTTGTAGCTGGTTTATTCAAATTAGGATCCAATCAAAGACAACTTGGAACACTTGGTTATCATGCTTCCTATGTTTTTTTCATTGAGAAGTCTCTCCTTTTTTCATAGTCTTTTGCACTATGATATTGATTTACTGAATACACTAGGCCAATAGTTACATGGAATATCAATATTGTCTGGATTTATCTTTTTTTTTCCTACATGGTTTCTTTTTGTTTGTTTTTTTTTTTTTTTTTTTTTTTTTTTTTTTGGTACCAGGGATCAAACTCATGATCTTGTGCTTGCCAGGCAGGTGCTTATGCCACTGAGCTAAATCCCTGGCCCCTACATGATGTTTCTTAACCTTTGTGTTTCCTGTAAACTCAGGTTCAGCTTCAGCAGTTTCAGCAAATATAATACAAACTGATAACAAATTTGCCTATATGGTATGTTATCAAACTCTTGTGATCTTTGTACTCTGATACATGAGGGATAATTTTATTTCTCTTATTGAAGTGAGACTGAATATTTTTTCACATTCTTAATCAGCTATGTTTCATTTCCTGTGAAATTTTCACATCTTTTCATGTGTTTTGCACATTTTTCTATGAAGTTCTTGTGTTATTCTTATTGATAGATACTATCTCTTGAAAGGGAAATTTGCCTTTTGTCTAGAAATGAGTTATAAATTATATCCCAGTTTGTGGTTTGTCTTTTATAGCTGCTATTATTATACATAGTTTAATTTAATATACATATTTTATCCATCTAGAATTTGTGTAAATATACTTTTTTTTAGTAATTTTATTTAAAGAGGAAAAACAAAACAAAATAAAACAGAATAAAGGGTAGCGACAATACAGTATTCCAAGGAAAAAAGGAAAAGAACAACAACAAAAAAACCTAAGAAATTATTGCTTGACTAATTACATACTGACATCTTGGAAATAGTTGTTCACATTACAAAGTTAAAACATGTAAAGTAGACATTCAAACAGTGAGACTGTTAGCAGTTCTGCTCCACGATCTGACAAAAACAACAATATGGTCATCCATCTTACCCACTCAAATATACATGCAATTATATCAATAGGGTAAAATTAAACACAACAAAACAGAGCAAAGTGGATCACAAGAAAGCAATGTAAACATAAATTTCAAAGCTAGACAATTGGAGATATTGTAAATATACTTTTGAGCTTGGTTACTTTTTTCCCCAGATACCCAGGTGTCTTCACACCCTTAATTACATAATCCATCTTTTCACCTACTGATTTGCAAATCACCTGGGTCAGATGCTAATAATTGTTTTCTGAGTAAAGATATGCTGAGGCCTGAGGCTGTAAACACTTTGAAAGCCAAATAGTTTAGTGAAGAAATTACCGTTCATTTAAAAACATGGATCGCTTCCTAAGAGGCCCCTGAACTTTCAAATTTATATCCAAGATACGGATTTACAACTTAAATGTCTAGGAAAGGTGCAAATTTTATGTAAAAAACTAGCAAAATTTTAAATCTACCAATTTATTGAAAAACTCACTACTTTTATCGGAAAACAAAAATTCTTCTCAAGATGATGGCACAAGTCATGATGCAGACACAAGTTTGCTTCAGTGTTTTTCTCCCTCAGCTGTATTCCAGGAGGAGGAGGAGCAGCCCCTCCTGGGCCATGGGAAGCAGGATTTGAGGGGCTGTGTAAGTCGGTCTCCTTGTACACACACCAAGTGTTTCCTCCCCACAGCATCATATTCAGAAAGCCAAAGATCACAGATACATTCAGGGATCCCGTACTTGTCATTGAGCCAAAACGACACACTATGGTGACTTGACAAGGCAGAAGTTCCTGGACAATCCTGAGACCCCAGGCACTTTAATACCCGTAAGAGCTTCAGCCCAGGTTGAAATACTCACCAACCACAAAAAAAGTGGCAACAACAGTGACAACAAAAGTCAGGTTCGTGTAACCAACATAAAACTCAGAATTGTGCGGAAGAGGAGCAATCTGCAAGGACAGGACCTTTCTAATCTACATCACACACATTTGAAGATGACTGAAACGATGCCTGATTCACCCCGAATGGATAAACCAAAAGTAGTTGTAACAGTTTGATTCTCATTTAGTTTAGGACGACCCACTAGAATCTCTGTTTTGCCTTTAAAACCTCCACAGAAAAGAGAAAATGGCAGCAATCTATTTCACTTCCATCATAATTTTATCATTGCCTGACACCATGCTTACTGTTTCTTTCCCTGCTCCAGGACTTTGATGAAGCTCAGTGGCTTCTTGAGTGGGACCAGGATAAGCTGGAAGGTGGACTCCTCTGAGGGGAAGTGGGACAGAGAGGTCACCTGCCGGAGGAGGGGACCCATGAAACCCGAGCAGCCAGGACAGAGGGATGGGGTAGAGGGACTCCATTTCTTTGTTCTGAATATTATAATGTACACACTGTATTCAAGTCCTCATTTAGCAACCCATTCAATTAACCACTTACTTGTAGGACCAGAGCTCAGTTTTTAAACAAGCAATATTTGTACATTGATTTTATCCTGTCATACATTATCTTTTATCCTGTGATCTTGTGTAACTTATCTTTTATGTTTTACAAGTGCTCTAGATTTCTTGATGTTTTCTACATGGATCATCACATCATAGCTGCAAATAGCAGTTTTATTTCTTCCTTTCGGATCTATGTGCTCTATATTTTCGTTCTTATTGCACTGTCTAGAATTTCCAGTTCTGTGCTGAATAAGAAACCTGACATCTTTGACTTGTTCCTCAGCTGAGGGGGAAATCACTGTCTTTTAATTTTTTTTATTTTTTATTTTTCATACTGAGGATTGAACTTAACGACCTCAAGCTTACCAGGCAGGTGCTGTGTCATTGAACTATATCCCTGACCCTCATTGAGTCTTTTACTATAAATATAATGTTAGTCTTTATCAAGTTGAAGCACTTCTAGCTATTTATATTTTTCTGAGTCTTTGGTATGAATTGGTATTGTATTTTGTCAAGTCCATTTGATTTAAATTATTGTGTGCTTTTTCTTTTTTAGATTGTGAACGTGATAGGCTATATTGTTTTGTGGGGGCAGGGTGTTTGAAACAGGTCTCACTATATAGTTCAAGCTGGACTTGAACTCATTATGTTGCTCAAGTCTGCCCTGATCCTCCTGCCTCAGCCTCCCGAGTTCTGGGATTACAGGCATGTATCACCACACCTCCCTTAATTAATTTTTAAATGTTGAATCTCTAGAGTAAACACCACTTGGCTATTGCATATAATTCTTATATACTGCTGAACTCCATTTGTTTAGATTATCTTATTAACTTCTAGGTAAATAATGACAGAAATGGATCCAGAATTTTCCTTTTTTGTTTAATCTTTATCTAGTTTTGGCATCAGAATAATACTAGCTTCCACAAAGCAAACTGAAATGTCTATTTTCTGGAAGAGATCATGTAGAATTAATGTTAGTTCATCAAACAGTTGGCAGAATTCCTCAGAGAAACTTTCTAGTCTAGAAACAGGTTAAATTATACATTTAATAGCCAGTGGCCAGTGGCACACGCCTGTAATCCCAGCTCTTGGCAGGAAGAGGCAGGAAGATCATGAGTTCAAGTCCAGCTTGGAACATGTGTGAGACTTTGTCTTAAAAAAAAAAAAGAAAAAAAACCAAAACACAAACAAAAAAATTCCCAACAACAGCCACTAAAAACCTCATAACGTCCTCATACTACACTCACATAATAGCATTTTTTGAACTGCAAGGACTTACAGAATACAGGTTTATGAGCGAGGTCATCTAAAGTGATTCCTCCTTCAGGACTGAACTCAAAACTGCTAGTGAAGTTGTATTTTGCAGTTCCATCTGGAGAAACGGTAGTTTTTGCAGAGTCTCCCAGAACCACCTGATTGAATTCTGCACGAATAACAGTCACTGCAGTATCTCCTTTAGAGCCTTTCTGTTGGCAGAAATATATTGCTTTACAATGGCACTTTAAAGGAGAAAATTTTTGTACATATCTGTAACACATTCTGACCAGTACTAAGTAGCATTTTCTGTTTTTTCCTAACAAGCTATTACAAATACATTTGGAGCAGGTAGAAAATTATTAAACAAACCTAGTTGTAGCCAAATGCGATATTCCATTTGCGTGCCATTATGTTAAGGTTTTGAAAAACAGCACTTATTGTGTTTTATCTGATTATAAAAGTATATTGTGAAACATGTGAAAAAGTGAGAAAATCACATATGAAACTAAATTACCTGTAATCTCTCACTCTAACATGTCAGCACTATTAATATTTTTAAATATACATTTTAGTGTTTTGCTGTGCATTTATACAATATATACCTTATACATTAAGAAACAATGGAGCTTATTAATTACATTTTCTTTTTGGAACAAACATTTTAAAATTTAAAATATTGAATATTTTGCCATTTCATTATTCTACATGAATCACAGAAGAAACTCTGGAAGAATTTAGATCTTCTTTAGGAAAAAAGGAGAAAAAAGAACTACAAACTGCAAAAGTATTACTCTTTCACTCCTGTTCAGTGTAGTATTCAAATTGCCAGGCATTTTAGACACACAGAAATGTGACTTGTTGATTACAGACCAACAAGCACACTGAGAAGGAAACAGCTATGTAAATCAGGAGGTTTGGAGCCTGGAAATAATGTAAAACGCCATTCTTCCCATGATGCTTTGGGACTGAGGACATTGTGGCTCTCCAGAAATAACTTTACCAAATCATATCCCTCTGTCACAGTGATTTGTACCACTCTGCCTGTGGATGGCGCCTGTTCCATAGCAGCTGCTGGGCAGAGCCTCTGGTCTTCTTTGGTTTCTGTGAAGAGAATAAATGAGGCCCTTTCCCCTCATGTAGCACGGCTGCATAAGAGCCCATGCTGCACCCTAACCAACACTAAGACAAGGCCATGCTGTCGTCCAGTGTTATTTTGTTCCCCTTCCCAACCTCCGCTGCTGGACAGGCGGAGCTTTAGGGAGTGGTCACAAGTAGGGCTCCCTGGTTGGTGCTAAAAAGATTCCTGGGTCTGTGACCTGTAACTAATCTATGAAGTGAGAGTCATCTGGAGAGAGACAGCAGGAACCCCATCTCGCCACCTCCCCCACACACACTCTTCACGCTCCACTGTTCCTTGATCACTTTATTTCAATCTGCAAACCTCAGAGCAGGAAGTGACACAGGCCTGTGATCCCAGCTACTCAGGATGCGCCGGGGACTGCAGGCTTGAAGACAGTCTTGGCAACACAAAGACGGTCTCCTCTCAAAAACAAAACAAAATAATTACTTCTCGGTTTGACAAAAAAATATTGCAAGCAAAGAAAGCAGCACATAAGATGATAGTTCACTGGAAAAGGTCTTAGCATATGTCTTTTGCCAGATACAAATTACTTTTCAACACTAATTACTTTTAATTACTTTTCAACACTAAGGACTCAAGTTTAAAAATAAATTTCATTTTTAAAAAATCATGTTTCTTAAGTAAAAGAGAGCTTATCTATGCAGTTCAAACATTTACTGAAGACATACTGCATTATGTCTGTCTAGGACGGGTGATCCGAAAAAGAACACAGCTCCTTATGCCTTCATACATAATCACTCCTAACTGTCTCTTTCCATTGCCCACAACTCTCACATCACTTGTCCAATACCATGTCTCCAGGCTCTTCCGGGCCTAGGTAGCACTGACAACTTCCTCAGAAAGTGTACACTCGAAAAGTCTTGTGTACCATTTCCCTTCTTTTTTTTTTTTTTTTTTTTTTTTTTTTTGGTACTGGGAACTGAACTCAGGACCTTGCACTTGCCAGGCAGGCGCTGTGCCACTGAGCTATATTCCCAGCCCCCATTCCCCTTCCTGTCACCAAATACTGTGGTACCACATGAACTGGACCTTTCTTCCCCTTCTGCTAGACTGTACCAAAATCCTCTGAACTGGTCTCCTGACTCAACTGTCTTTTTATTCTAACTCATCCCCACTTCCATCAAAATCATTAATTGAACAAATGTTTTAA
Source organism: Dolichotis patagonum (assembly GCA_004027295.1). Taxonomy (NCBI): domain Eukaryota; kingdom Metazoa; phylum Chordata; class Mammalia; order Rodentia; family Caviidae; genus Dolichotis; species Dolichotis patagonum. The sequence goes on from PVJX010031726.1 coordinate 8,388, forward strand.
GTGAAACATAATGGTAGATGCTGAGGATATGAAACATAAGACATAAACTCCCAAACCTCAAGGAATTAAAACTTGAGGAAAAAAAAAATCTAGTGAGGGAAAAAGACATAAATGACCACGAGTTACAATCTGTGTGATAGATGTTCTGAAAGAGGAATGAGGAACAGGGTACAGGGTAGTGGGGACCATAAGGGCGGGAAAAGTGGATAGGGAATTTTTCTAAATTTTTTCAGTATTAGGGGTTGAACTCAGGAATTTGAGCCTGCTAGGCAATGGTTTTACTGAGCAACATCCCCAGCCTCGGGGAATTAACTTTGGACAATGGTTTACTAATATGCTAGTGTATGAAGGGCTTTACTTATGTTATCTTATATGTGTCTCCTCTTTCAGGTGACACTTAAACCTCAATTTTAGGGAAAAAGAAACCAACCTTCTTACAAGATTGTTATCTTTTTGCAGTACTTGGGACTAAACCCGAGGCTTTGATACTGAGTTATACCCTCAGCCCTTTCAAAAATTTTTAAAATTTGAGACAGGGTGTGGTGCAGTGATAACTGGCGGTCAACCTGTAACACCAGCTGAACTGAATCAGCGTGGTGCTGAGTGTGGCTGGCCTAGGCTGGCCTACATGGTGAGGATTGTTGCCAAGATAAAAAGGAGAACTGGAGAACAGTTTATTTCGTGTTTTCGGTCCTCTGGTGGTGTTGGTTCTCCCGTTGCCGTCGGTTCTCCTGGAGGAGCTTGTTGAGCTTCTTTCCTGATATGAACTTGGCCGTCCTCATCGTCAGAGGAGCTTGGGAACTTGCTGCCTCTGAGAATGGCTGGAGTTCACCTTGGGGGTGCTCTGGTCCTTACTTTGAGCATGGCTTCCTGGCGATGGGGGAAGATGGTGTGCTGTCCAATCTCCAGGAGAAGCTTGTCACTCTAGCTTCCTGATGTGAACTCAGCTGTGCTCATCACCCGAGAAGCTCAGGACCTTCATATCACTAAGGATGGCTGTGGTAATTTTCAGGGGAGCCCTGGTCCTTATTTTGAGCGTCACTTCTTGGCTCTAGTGCAGAACCCTCAGGCTGCTGGCACAGACTTTCTAGCTTCCACCACTGACCTTTGGGCCATCCCAGGGCAGATCCATGAAAGAGTCACATGAGATATTGCCCTGGGCTCACAGGTTTTCAGCTGGACTCATTGAGGAGGTTGCCTTGAGATTCAGGCCCTCAGCTGGGTTTCTTTTGGTCTCAAGTGTGTGAACCGATTTCCTGCAGTCTTTTATATTTGACTCTCTGGGTGACCATTATAAAGTAATACTATTGTTATGGCTGATACATTGTGTTACTTAAAGCTTAGAAGTTTAACTAAGAGACACAGCAAGGGAGCCAGGGTTCTTACTTTGAAAACATCCTCCTCCTGTGCAAGAGGAAGGCAAGGAGATTTTGTGAATGCTATACCCCACCCAGGAGGAGGGCTGGCCTGTGTACAATGCCACGGAGGAAAAGAGGCTTACTCTGTCCCTTTTCTGCTCTGGCTGTTGCCTTAAAGTGTTGCCCCAGTGCCATGCCACCCTGCTTTGGAGCCGGCTGATTATGGACTGAAACCTTTCCTTCCTTAATTTTGGGTGTTGGGGATTTTGTCTCAGCAACGAAAGAAGAGTAACCAAGACAACTAAAAATTATGTGTCCTGTATTGTCCTGTTCTCCTTGCAATCCCTGACTACAAGGGTCTCACGAAGTTGCTCAGATGGGACTTGAACTTGTGATCCTCCTGCTTCAGCCTCCCTCAGTGCTGGGATTACAAGGTTTTTATGTGCCAGAAGGTACTAGTCATACAGCAAGGAAGTGCTGAAGCTGAGACCTGACTGGATTTGAGAGTATACGAGTGTATGTGCGTGTCAGGAAAATTCCTTGTAGGAGAGGACCTTTGAAGCTCAAAAATAGATTAAAATCAAGGATGTTCCAGGCAGAAGGAAAAACTGTAAAAGATTCAGAAGTAAAGAAAAAAATTTTTTAAAAGAAAAGCAGGTCAAGTGGCTTGGTATGCTTGGATTAAGTGTGAAAAGAAATACGGAGAAAATGCGATTAAAGAAACAAGCAGATAAAGCACAGACCCAATAATATTGCTGCCTTATTCGCTCTCATTTGCCAAATGAAGTTAAACTGTGATATTAACATTCAAGCCCTCTAAACTCCATCAACCCCAATCCTGTCCTGTGCTGTGGCTTAGTAATTTTTCAGACTGCCTGCACTTAGTCACGTTTGTAATTTTACATTCTTTTCCTTCCTCCTTTAACTACCTCTCTCTCCTATCCACTCCATCTCCACCAGCTCCACTGGACGAATCCTATTCACCTTGTTCAAATGTTTTCTACACCATGAAGATCCCCAGTCAGAAGCATTTGCCTCTCCTTTGAATTCTTCAAGCCCTTTACACTTCTCTTGTGATAATTACCACAAGCTGACGTGTGTTTATGAGGCCTGGGGATTTCAGTTTTTGTGGCGCTAGGGATGAATCCAGGGCCTCGTGTATGCTAGGCAAGTGCTTTATCACTGAGCTACACGGTAGCCCCAGGTACTGGGGATTTTGAAGAACTTAACTGTGTGACCCTGGGCAAATGCCTGACTCCTCTGAAACTCAGCTTCCCGTTCTGAAAAATGGGTAATTTCCGACTTGTGTTACATTTGTTGTGAACCTCTCCTAAAATAGTGAAACTGTTAACCTATGAAGCACTGAACAAATGGCGTTATTAATGTGCAATGATGTCCAGAAAGCTCCATTGAGTTCTTCAAGACAAGTAATCTGTCTTGTTTACATTTACCGCCTGCAATACCCGGTCCCAGGCCGAATACTACAGACGCGAATGCCAGAAACGAGAGAAATTTGGGTCAGGTCAGGTCGCGCGGGCCCTCGCTGCTCCTAAAAAGGCACGCAAATCTCCTCACCCGCTCAGAAGCAGTGGCAAGGGAAGACTCCAGGTAGCAACAGGTTAGACAAAGGAGGCGATGCGACTGGAGAGAGGGGTTTCAGGAAAAGCTGGCTTGGGTGGCGAGAGGACGGGGTCAGAGGAGTTCAGGCTGCACTGATTTTCCTCAATTTGGCATTAGCTGGAGAAGCAGAAAATTGAGGTGCCGGGATACAGTGCTGCAGCAGGAGGGGAAGAGAGTAACTGTCTTACCTGAGACAGCCGCAGGCGTTTTCGTAACTATAGCAACCACTCTCGCGAGAACTTACTTTCTATACTTGTCACAAACTTATTCCAAGATTCGCGATACTTTCCGCGCGGCCAGTAGGGGCTGCCGAGTGAGTTTCTGCGCCTGCGCTTTGAAACTGCGCTAGGACCTCAAGCTTGCGGACCCTGGGTCCAGTTTCACCCGCTTCTTCCGCAGCGGTGCAAGAGTTTGGGTTAAGTGCGCGATTTCCCAACTTTCCATTTTGCTCTGGGGACTCTTTTGTTATTCTTCCGTAAACTGATGAGAAACCAAAAGGAAACTTATTTAAAGAAAAAAAAGTCTTTAGTAAGCAGATGGAAAAGAAAGTGTTCTTTGGTAGCCTGAGGCAGGGAGTCGCTTGAGATCCGGAGTTCGAGGTTTGCCAGGGCAACAATATAGTGAGACCTTCCTATCTTTAAAAACAAACAAACAAAAACCCCCGAACATTACATTATTATTTATCCTTTTATATCCCTAGCCTCCCCCCTTTTTTTGGTGACAGGGCCTCCTAAAGTACACAACCTGGGCTCGAATTTGAGATCGCCCTACCCCAGCCTTCCAGCGTGCTGGGGTTATCGATCATGTAAGCCCTTCTCTGAGGGCTTTACACAGGGTTGTGATTTACACAGGGGTGTGATGGCGCACCCCTGTAACCCCAGCACTCAGAGACTGAGGCAGGAGTCTAACTCTCGGTTCAAGCCCAACCTGGGAACACAATGCTTTCAAGGCTACCCTGAATTACATAGCAAGACGCTGTCACAAAAACAAAACAAAACAAAACAAAACAAAACCAAAAAAGGCAGATAAAAGACTTTTAAAAGTAAGCCTCACATTGTTGGGGCAGTGCAAAATGATGCCACTTCTAGGCGCTCAATATTTGTAAAATGAACAGACTTGAAGTATAAGGTATTAATGCAAATGTTTAATTCAATCAAAATTCCACCTTTAAAGTGTTGGAAAAGCAAAACATAACAATGATTTTGAAATGACCCAAGTGCTCATCAACTGTGGTATCGTCACAAAGTGGCATATTACACTTGAAATTAATGAACTACAGACACACACAACACGGATAAATCTCAGCAATACATATATGTCTTTAAAATGTTAGAGTGTGAAACCAGTTTGAAAGAATTTCCACTGGCCAAATTAGGGATGATTTTAGCAGCAAAACAATGACAAGAACATACTACAACCCATGGAATAAAATAAGGATATTCAAGCTCACAATGTAAAAATATATAAAAAGACTCTTTCAGCAGAATGCCAACCTAGGAGTGCAGAGGGAATGACTGAGAATCATCATTTGGCAATACTGTAGCAGAGGCTGATTCAGGCGGGAGTTAGATGGCTCCTAAAGCTGGTGGATGCAGGCTTGACAAGGTATAAGATATTGGCAAAGTTCTGTAATACTCCCCCAAGGAATACTTACCAAGTATAGAGGGACAACAGTGAAGTAAATAGGCATAATCAGGTGAACACAGGTAATTAACATCACCAGTGTTGGGAGGAGTCTGTTGTATGCTTCCTGGGGAGATGCCCCAAAAGAAGCAAAACCTCTTTTTCTAGGGTATTTGTTCTATTTGAAGGACCCAAGTTGAAGGGCATTCTCTACCACGTGAGTGCTGGAGGTGGAGGTCCTGCATGCTACCTGAGCTCCCAGCTACTGAGCTATATCCACAGCCCGCAGTCTGTACTCTTTAAAAAGTGTCAAACACCAGAGAGCCTGGAAAGTGTTCCAGATTAAAGAAGTGTGAAGATATGTAACAACCAAATATAGCACGTATTGCTGTGTAGCACTTGAAACCACAAAGGAAAGAGAACTTGTAGAGACAGCAGACAAACCGTGGATGGGTGCCACAGATGTGATGGCAGTGTGGTACCAATGCTGATCTCAAGTAGAAGGTTGTTTACTGTTACACAGGAGTGCACCTGTGTTAGTGAAACACAGTGGAGTGTTTAGGAGTGATGAGACAGCATGTCGGTGGTTTGCTTTCTTGACCCTCAAAAGGTCTGGAAAAAGACCACAGGCATACCTGCAGACAAAGAGTAAACAATGGAACAAGTGCACTAAAATGTTAGTTATTTAGAAATTTGAGTAAAGGGGACAACAGAGTTCTTTATACTGTACCCAAATGCTACACATTTTTCCATAATGGATTTTATCACATCACTGCCAACCTCCTGCCTTCCTTAGGGGAATGCTCCTCAGCAAGCACTTTCTGTGCTCACTCTGGAGTCAGTGCAAGTTCCTCCATCATTGGCTGCTTCTCATGGTCCTCGACAAGCTCCCCTGTGTCTGCACCATCCATGTCCAGACCCGTACTCTTGCCCATGGACACAATCTCCTCCACTACCTGTGCATCAGAGTCGCCTTCAGTGACACATTCTGGCCACGATTTAGGCTGAGTTTAAGGTCCAGTATGTGAAATCTTCCCGGGCTTTGTCAATGAAATCGATACAGTGGAGGACACTGAAATGTTTCTTCCAGAAACAGATGTCTCTTCTGTAACATTAAATACCTGGTGAAGAGCCCTGTTGTGTACAGCTTCTTGAAGTTGCAGATCACTTGTGGTCCATGGGCTGCAGAAGGGGTGTCACATTGTGGGGTGAGGGGGACTTAATCTTTATTACTCAGCATCCATATCACCCACCAAGGCTGGAGGGTGTGCCCGGGTACTGTCCATCAGAAGAGGCCACCTTTCGGGCAGCTGGCTGTCAGATATTTCTTAACAGTAGGAGTGAACACCTCCTGCACCCATTCCATGAACAACTGCCTTGTGACCCAAGATTTTTCATTGGCCCTCCACATGAGAGGTAGCCTGGCCTTGTTCACAGTCCGTGCCTTGAATGCATGATGGGTCTGGAAATGGTGCACCAGTAGTGGTTTAAACTTCAAATCAGCACTTGCATTTGCACAGAGCAAAAGTGTCGTTCTGTCCTTTGTGGGCTTGTGCCCTGGCAGTGCCCTTTCCTCCTGCTTGATGCTTGGTTCTGTTCAGCATCTTCTTCTGGAAGAGTCCTGTCTCATTGCAATTGAACAGTTTTTGAGCAATATATTCTTTTGCCTCCATGAGTTCTGTGAATTCTTTCTTACAGACTTTTTCAGTGGCCTTGTCAGATCTGAAGTCTCTCACCATGTCTTACCACACTGTGGATGACACTTCTCTTGTGGAATTTATCAAACCACCCTTTACTGGCTTTAATTCATCACTCATTCCACTTGTACAGGGGTTTTCTTTCAGTAAATTTCTTGTTTTTTTTCACAGAACATAGCTTCACTAACGCTATCACCTGCCAGCTGTTTTTCATTCAACCACACTAATGAAGTTTTTTCCACCTCTTCCAGCACTTGTGTCCTCTGCTTGGCTAACAACATTACTCTTTTTGCCACATCAGCTCCTCTGATGGCATCTTTAGTCTTCAAAATAGTTGAGATTTTTGACTGCACCATCTTGTACTCCAAGACCAGATCAGTCACACAAATACCATACCTATGCTTTTCTATAATGTCGTTCTTCAATTCAGTGGTTTCCTTCAAAACTTATTTACCATTCTTCTGCACTTTCTTGTTACCTTCATTATTGCTTTGCATTTTTTTTTCCCGGTTCTACTGAGGCAGGGTCTAGCTAGGTACTGCAGGCTGACCTCGAACTTGTGGCAATCCTCGTTACAGGCATGCACCACCATGCCTAGCTGTTGCTTTGCACATTGTTGCCACCTTCATTACTGCTCTGCAAATTCTGGTTACCTTCATTACTACTCTGTGCTTTCTTTTTACCACCATACTTGCTCTGCACTTTCTTTGGAGCCATGCAGGATTGAACAGTACTGTATAGCACTGTATTTGCTAAAAAGCTCACAAAAAAGGCACCACAGCAAGTATGCACAGATTTGTCTGTGACTGCAATTTCAACTAGGGAAAGCCACAGAAGATGGTGACAGTTGTATTTTTCATCCAATGAGGAGTTCAGGAATAGAAGCAAAATTCTGCCAAACCCTTCTGTTTGCAAACCAACATATTACTGTGCTTCACTGGACACTGGACTAGAGGCCATGGCCGTTTCATTCTAGCTAAGAATCTGTCTACATTTTGTTCATGTCCTAAAACTTGGTGGCTTTGTGGCTGAGTTTATTTTTTTAATTTTATTTTAAAGAGGGTAAAATTAAACATAACAAAACATCAGAAGAAAACAACGTAAGAGACACAGGTTCCAAAGCAAGACAACCGGAGATCTTCACTGTCTATCATACTGTCTCTTGTTTTCTTCCAAATAGTTGTCCATATTTTCACACACAATGAATTCATACAAAACAAAACAGTATTAAACTGATCAGAACAGAGTGATGAAGGCATTTTAGGTCTTCAAAACCAGACAATACGGAAGTCAAGAACGGCTGTCATAATGTCTCTTGTTCTCTTCAAAAATAGCTGTCCATACCTTCATGTATATTGAAGTTAAACAACACAAAACAGACTAAAATCACTCTGAACAAAGAATAATAGTATTGCTGGATTTCACAGCATGACACTATGGAATCAGCACTGGGTACTGTAGTGTCTCTTTTTCTTCAAAGTAGCTGTTCATTTCATCATGCATTATATAATTGATTCTCATAAACTGTTTAGAAGAAGTTCTATGCATGTATGAGTTTCTACATGTATACCTATACTTTCAGTATTAGAGGGAAAAACAAAACAAAACAAAATAAAACAAATTCCTAGAAAAATAAGAAACACAAAACACAAATACATAACAATAGCAAAGAGGCCAAAACACTGACAATATAGGCCTTCAAAAAAGGTGGTATGAGCATAACAAGGGTTGTTATTTTACATAATGATATTCAAGAGTTCCTCAGATCACCATACAATAATATGCACAATTGTTCCAATCCTATGAATGTTAACTATTTTGTTCTAAGAACTTATAGAATTTGTAGCACAATCATCTTAGCTATCCTGTGTGTTTATATAATTTTAGATATTTTTTCTTTTCCTTTCCTTTTTCTTTTTCCTCATTTTCCCTGAGGTATTATTTTTTCCCCTTTAAGCAGATTCTTATCCTTTCACTGTATTTATTGATTTTTTGTATCTTATATACACTTACCATTTCTTACACTAGGAAGACTATATGGTATTTACACATGTGAGTTTGATTTATTTCATTTATGAGTATGGTCTCAAGTTGCATCCATTTACTTATAAATATTTCAGTGTGGTCATTCTTTATAGCTGAGTAGTACTCCACTGTATAAAAATATCACATCTTTTTTATTCATTCCTCAGTTGATGGGCATTTAGGTTGTTTCCAAGATCTGGCTATTACAAATTGTGCTGCTATAAACATGGGTGCACATAAATCACTGTGGTGTGATGTTTTCAGTTCTTCTGGGAATATGTCCAGAAGTGGAATAGCTGGATCAAATGGAACTTCCAATCCCAGCTTTTTAAGAAATCTCCAGACTGACCTTCACAATGGCTGCGCCAGTCTGCACTCCCACCAGCAGTGTAGGAGGGTTCCTTTTTCCCTGCAGCCTCTCCAGCATTTGTTGTTGATAGTTTTCTTTATCCTGGCCATTCTTTCTGGAGTGAGATGGAATCTCAGTGTTGTTTTAATTTGCATTTTCTTAGTGACCAATGATGCTGAACATTTTTTCATGTATTTATTTGCCATTTGTATTTCTTCATCTGAGAACTGTGTATTCATCTCAGATGCCCATTTTTGGAATGGGTCTTTGAATTTTGGGGATCTGATTTTTAAAAAATTCTTTATATGTTCTAGACAGAAGTCCTTTGTCTGAGGGACAGTTCACTAAGATTTTTTTCCCAGTTTGTGGGTTTTTTTTTCACTATGCTTGAGATTTCTTTTGACGTGCAAAAACTCTTTAATAGGACGTGATCCCAGTTATTGATTCTGTGAAGTATTTCACATGCAGTTTGATTCTTGTTCTCTACTCTTGTTCTAAAAGTTTTAGAATTCTCTACCTACTCCTATGTCTTCAAGATTTCTACCTACTTTGTCTTCTAACAGATTTAGTGTTTCTGTTTTAATATTTAGATCTTTCATCCATTAGACTTTAGTTTAGTACATGGTGATAGGCATAGGTCTAGTTTTAGTTTTTCACATGTGAAGAGCCAATTTTTCCAACACCATTTATTAAAGAGACTATCTTTCTTCCAGTGGATGTGTTTGGCCCCTTTATTAAAGATAAAGTGGTTGAGTGTGTTTGTAATTGTATTTGTATCTTCTTTTTTTAAATTTTATTTAATGAGAAGAAAGAAAAACAAAACAAAACAGAATAAAGGGTAGCAACAATACAGAATTCCAAGGAAAAAAGGAAAAGAACAATAACAAAAAAAAAACTAACAGATTATTGCTTGACAAAATACATACTGACTTGGAAATAGTTGTTCAAATTATAAAGTTAAAACATGTAAAGTAGACATTCAAACAAAGTTCTGTTCCACGATCTGACAAAAAAAAAAAACACAGCAATATGGTCATCCATCTTACCCACTCAAATATACATTCAATTATATCAAAAGGGTAAAATTAAACACAACAAAACAGAACAAAGCGGATCACAAGAAAGCGATGTAAGGGACATAAATTTCAAAACTAGACAATTTGGAGATATTCACTCTCTATCGTATTTGACTCTTGTTTTCTTCCAAATAGTTGTCCATATTGTCACATACAGGGAATTCACATGAAACAACATAGTATGGAATTGATCTGAGCAGGACGAGGAGGGCGTTTCAGGTCTTCAAGACCAGACAATAGGGAAGCTGAGAATGGCTGTCATAGTGTCTCTCATTCTCCTAGAAACAGCTGTCCATACCGTCATGTGTGTTGAACTTAAACAAAACAAAACAAGCTAAAATCACTTTGAACAAAGAATGATAATTTTGCTGGATTACACATCATGACATTATGGTGTGTATCACCATAATGGTATCAGCACTGGGTACTGCAGTGTCTCTTTTTCGTCAAAGTAGTTGTTCATTTCAACATGTGTTATATAGTTGGTTCTTGTAAACTGTTTATAAGCTCTAAACATGCATGAGTCTCTAAATGTATATCTATCCTTTCTGTATTAGAGGTAAAAACAAAACAAAGCAAGATAAGACAAAACAATTCCTAGAAAAGCATGAAGCAAAAAAGTCATATATAACTGCAATACAAGGTGATCTACAATGGTTACCATGATGTCTCAGCAGTATATAACAACATTAATAAAAACAAAGCATTGGAGACATGAGACTTCAAAAGCAAGTAATAATCAAACCAAAGTGGGTATCTTAATGAATCTTGTCATCTTCAGTGTAGTTGCCTATACTCTTAGACTTGATGCTATCAATCATAACAGATTTAAATAAAATCAGTCAATATAATAGTCTGGGTGATCTAACAACCCAGATTCAAATAAGATCAGTCATAATAACACAGTATAAATTATAAAGGGCTTCAGATTAAGTTGATAGGAAATTAGGGATGATTACCATAATATGTCCTCTTATTTTTGGGATAGCTGACCATGTCCTCAAGTCTAGTGTAAGTAGACAAACTGGAACAGCATGTAATCCATCCAAGCAGAGTGGTGAGAATAATGTAAATTTTAAATCTTGTTACCCAATTAATAATTGGGTAACAATTGCCTTCCTTCTTTAGAGAATTCCTCCCCTTTCACTCCCATAGGGTGCACTGCTTGTTTTGGGTCCCACTGCCTCCCTATATAGAGCATCTCAATGGACCCTGTCTCCTGATCTACTCTGCCTGTGTTTCTCTCTGTTACTATTTCAAGGCCATCTATACTAGAGATTACAGCCAATCCTCTCTGCCTTATTTCTGCTATTCTGTTTTTCTGCCATTGGTTGTCTATTTTTCTGTTCCACTCCATTGTCTGCCCTGTTCACTGAGGCCTCTCTGCCATTGTTCCTGAAATGCTCGTATTCTTGTTCTCTCTCTAAAATGTCCTTAAGTATTTTTTGTAGGGTTGGATTGATGGTCACAAATTCTCCAAGTTCTCTTTGTCATGAAAGCATCTTGTTTCTCCATTAATTTCTAGAGAGAGTTTTGCAGGATACATCAATCTGGGCTGGAGGTTGTTCTCCTCCAGGGCTTAAATTACTTTACTCCAAGCTCTTCTTGACCTGATGGTCTGTGTCGAGAAGTCTGCCGTGATTTTGATGGGTTTTCCTTTATAGGTGATCTGTTTCTTTTCTCTGATGGCTTTTAATATTCTGTTCTTATATTGAATTTCTGGGATCTTGATTATTATGTGTCTAGGTGTAGCTCTGTTTTGGTCGTAGGTGGCTGGAGTTCTGTATGCTTAATACATCTGCATATCATTTCCTTTTTCTATGCTTGGGAAATTTTCCTTAATGATTTCTGTGAATAGCCTTTGCAATTCCTGTTTTGACTCCTGCTTCTTCATTCACATGCTTTATTAAGTTATAGATCCTCTTGTCGTCCTCTAGCCTTTGTATGGTTATTGCCTGCTCCCTTGTTATTTTTAAGAGATCTTCCCTTTCATGATCACACATTGCAAGCCTGTGTTCAATTTTTGATAGTCTATTTTTGGTTTCTTTCAAGCAGTTTTGCCAGTTTTCTACGGAGTCTTTAGTTTCCAGATAATCTCTTTGAATTTGCTTCATGAATTCTAGGTTTTTCTTGTTTTCTTCATTAAACATTTCTCTCCTTTTTTGTTCCTTCATTCTTCTGTCTGTGTCTTCTTGAGAGGTGCCCAGCCTTTCTTTTATTAATCTACCTATCTCTTGCTTAATTTGAATTAATATTTCAGTTTTGATCCCACTTACAAGGTCCTGAAGATATCTCTTTATGTCTGCTACTGCTGTGTTTAATGTTGCATGTTTGATGCCCTCAATCTCTTTTGTATTTACCTCTCCTGGATCAATGTTCTCAGGGTTGGGGGCTGGGGGGTTTTCTTATTTCTCCCTCTCGTCATGTTTTTGGTTCCTTCCTTACAAGTGTATAGTGTAATTCCCAGCCACTTTGCTTATTGGTTAAGGCTCCTCTGGAGCACGCAGGCTCAGGGCTTCTGCCCTCTGCTGGATGCTATCAGAGAACGAAGTTCAAGCAATCACAGTATGTGCTGGCTCCTCTTCTCCGGGCCAGTTAACCTTTGCAGGCCTTCACTGCGTCAGTGTGCGGCTGTGCTCAGGGAATTAGGTTGTAGCAACCCACTGGGGCCCGGCCAGGGGCATGGCCCAATCCAAGCAGATTCCACCAATCTGCTCGGTGAGGGGAGCAACCAACTGAAGCCACTTCCTTATGGAGTTAAGGCTGTCCTGCCCAAATCCAACATATGTCTTCCAGTCGGTTTCCCCTTTCCCATGGGAGGGTCTTATTCTCATCACTCACCGT
>PVJX010031727.1:0-20998 GCA_004027295.1 Dolichotis patagonum
TGGCCTTGAACTCACATTGATGCCCCTGCATCAGCCTCCCGAGTGCTGGAATTTATAAGCAGGCATCACCATGCTCTGCCTGTTCCAGATTTTCTAAGGAACCATACATCAAGTTAAAGGAATCTCCTCCTTTCAAAACTTTTTAAGGTTTATAAAACTTCAATGAATTTCATATTTTTAAAATGCTTTTTCTGGATGTATGTACAGAAAAACAATTGATTACTTTTTTCCTTTATTGATGTGGCAAAAGTTATGTTAAGCCGTCCTTGCATTCCTGTGGTGAACCCAAATTTGTCATGTTATATTATGTAATAGATGTTATAATCAACCTTTGTGAATGCAACTGCCCTATAGTATTTTTCCTTTCCCTATTACCATCCACTTTCACATTCTCAGCGAAGATTATTGGCTAGCTTCACAACAGCAATTGAGGGTCATATAGCCTCTTATTCTCTATTCTGGATTACCTGTCAAATGTAATTATTTCTTCATTTGTTAGGAAACCATCTGTACAATAAGGCCCTTTGTGTGAAATAGATATGTTAATTTAATTTAAAGATTATAGGAGCACTCAGATTTTCTATTGTTTTAAGTCAATTTTGGTAAGTATTATTTTCTAGGAATTTGTATTTTCCAATCTATTTACATAGTCTTATTATTAGAGGTTATCAATAGTATCATTCTTTTTAGAAGTCCAATAGTTTATTTTATTGATCTTATCTATGACATGTTTATTTTTTTATTTTATGTATTTTTGTTCTTTATTGTCTTCCTTCTAGTTTCTTTGCATTTATTATGCTATTTTTTCTAACTTACTGAAGCAAACATTTGTTGTATAATCTGTTGGATCTTCCTGTGTTAATACATATATATAAAACTTCCTCTGCCTGTTGCTTTTCCTGTATCCCATAAGTTGTAAATGTTATATGAAATATGTTTTCACTTAGTTCAAAGTAGGCTTTTATTTCATTTGTGATTTCTTCTTTCATTTGAGTTATTCTATTTTATTTTTCATACTGATTTTTTCCTATGACTTTATTTTACTTACATTTTTTAATACATAACCATAGAAAATATTAAACATTTATAAGTGTATGTGGAATAGTGTAATGAATCCCTGTGGACCCATCACCCAGCTTCTAGAATTATCAGGTTTTAGCCAGTTTTGTTTTTATATACCCTGATCCACTCTGCCATCCCAGAATTCTTTGCTTGTGAGGGAAATCCTATGGGTTATTTTGACATATGTGTTACATCTTCTAACCATATGGAGATATGTTATCTAATTTAATTATAGTATGATCAGAGAACATGGTTTGTATAGTTTAATCTTCTGAAATTTTTTGTGATGCATTTTATGTCCCAGAGTATTATAGATATTTTGTAAGTTTTCCAAGAGTACTAAAAGTATTTCTTTTGTAGTTCTTGGAAGTATAATCCTATATTCTGTTAGGTAAAGTTTGCTGGTAGCATGCTCAATCTTTCATACATTTATTTTGTCTGATTTTATAATTAGGAAGCAATTTTCTTCATCACTAGCAAATGCTTTTTATCACAAAGTCTGTTCTGTCTGATATTAATATAGCTGCACTAGTTTTCTGTTGGTTAAAATTTACCCAGTGCATTTTTTTACCTACCCTGTTAGTTTTATCCTTTTTGTATCTTTTTATTTTAGATGTCTTTTATAACCAGCGTATACTTGAATTTTCATTGTCAGCCAATTTATTGCTTTTAATGGGAGCATCTGGTCTCTTTACATTTAACTTAATTAGTACCATACTTGGGTTCATCTCCACCCATCTTACCTTGTACTTTTCTATTAGTTTTACATCTCCTGATTTTTTTCTTCTTATTTCCTTTTTGATTCCTTTTAAACTTGATTTTTCAAATGTATGAAGGACTCTGCCTCTGCTTGTCACCCCCATCCTTGCCACACCATTCTCCCCCTCCCGCTCTGTGAGGCAGTGGCCTCCTGACTCATCTCCTCCTTCTCTCCTTCCTCCCACTTCCCACCCTCCCCCCGCCCCGGGCCATCTGCTCCCCAGCAGCAGCCAAGGCGAGCCTGTGAGCCTGTGAGCTCCACCATTGATGCCTCGGCTGCAGAGCCCGAAGCAACTCCACTTTCACAGGGGGAAAACGGAGCATCCTGGTGCCACCAGAGCCCTGTGAGCCTCAGCTCCAGCCCTACCCTGCTCCGGGAGCCTCACTGCACACACACTGTGCACCCAGCTCAGCCCAGATGCTGCTGCCCCGTCGCCCACCCATCCCGCTGCCTCACCTGCTCCACATCCTTGTTCTGGAATCACCTCTCCAGGAAGCCTGCTTTGACTGTCTCAAACATGCCTCTGCCTCCTTGTATTCCTTACCTTCTGAGTCCATTTTTTGTATCACAGCAACAGGCACCTCCTGATGTCCTGTGCAGTATTTGTCTGCCTCAGGAAAGAAGCCCCAGGAGGGACTTCCGCCTCCTCTGGCCACTGATGTACCTTAGCTGTCTCCAACAGGGCCTGGCCCATCATAGGTCTTCCAAAAACTTTGGTGAACAAATGTGGGGATTGCGCTTTCCCCTCTGTAGTTCTTTGAAAGCTACATTCTCTCTTATTTTAACATTGACATCTAAGGGTTTTGTATATTTAATCAAAGTCTAAAGTTAGTCAAAGTTCTGTCTTCCTCTTTGATTTTACTATAACTCTTGAATACCTTTTAAGATACTGTGATTACTACTTTATTTTTGAGGAGGGGGTACAGGCAAGAGTGAATATTCAGTTGTTTCTTGAGTAACAGAATCCAGTGTTTTGAATATTGGACTTGATGACTTTGTGTGACTGAAAGTCATAGGGAACTCAAATTGTTTTCTTTATAGAAATTGTCCAGGTCACAGGCATTTATTGAGTTCTTACATGGCCTTCAAATACTCACTAGATGAGAGTCTTCAGAAGTTCGCAGCAACATCTGATCCCAGGCAAATGGCATAGCTGGACTTTCTCCACTTCGTATACATTCCCACACTCTACACCCAGAAATCTCCCCATGATCAGTCCACGCTGATCCCCAAGAATATGGCTTCTTCTAAGACCTCAGTCTTTCTGCAGCTCCTGCCCAGTGGGGATCTGTGTCTTCCAGAGACCACTGCACCATCTTTGATCTGAAGAAGTGTGACATTTGAGGGGGTCCCGATTGTCAGGACAGAAGAACGCACAGGGTGAGCACAGGGTGGAGGTGCAGGGCTGGTCCCAACACACAGCATCCAGTCTGTGCCTCCTCTGTGTCCCTGAGCTGAGAGAGGGCATGGTTTCCAGATCCATCATAGGCAGGCAGCCTCTGCAGCAGTCACCTGGGGATTGTGGTTCCTGCATTGCGCTACCTCTAGGCCTCACAGCATGCTGCAGATTGCACAGAGACTTGCACAGATGAGCTGCATGCACATGTAGGTGCTAAGGGACCCAACCAGCTGACAGTCACCTGTCTTCTTATCAGAGGAAATCTGCAGTAGCAGATGATCCTCCTGGACCTTCTCTACCAGAAGTCCTCCAGCTTGGCTGTGTGCAGAGGTTGTCGTTTTCTGGACCACTTTTGGTGGTCCAGTGGTGAGGGCGGAGCCTGGTATTTCTCCCTTTGATGCTGACATGAAACGTGCCCAGATCTTCATTCTCAGCCAAACTCTTCACCTCTTTGTCTTAAAATCAGTGTGCTAGTTATAGAGATAGGAACCCCCGTGGGCCCAGGACTCACTGGGAGCTCTTCACTTCTCCTCTTCCGCACTTGTTCCCTGGACCTCTGGCTCACAGGTGTCTGCATTCGGCTCTTGTCTGCTCTTACCTACTGGTAACTGTTTGCTCCTCGAGATTTTCCTTTCATTCACTGTCTCTGGCAAACTCTCACTTTTTGCCCAAATACTCGCTGTTAACTTTTATTACAAAAATAATGCCTTTGCAAATATTGAAGAAATTACATGTGAAATTCCTTAAATAAAAATTTATTTTTGTTTTTTAAAAAAACAAAAAAAGGAAGGTTTTTCTGGTCACCAAAACACTGAAAAGTTTTAAAAATACTAATGCCATCATTCAAGTTATACATTCTGGGTGTTATACACAAATTACCTGCTATGTCTGTGCCCAAATTTGTGAATATTAATATGATACACATTTTTGACAGGCAAATATCTATGATTGTGTACAATATATAGCATTCTGAAACTTTCCTTAGTAAATTGTAAAACAGGAAATATTCTTCCAGATCAGCAAATTAAGGCTAATTTTACTTTTTAAATGCCGTCCGATAATCCTATGTAAACACATCTCCTTTATCTAATTCCCCATTGTAAAGCATTCTGATTTTCTCTAGCTTTTTACCTCTTCAAAAATGCTTCATTAAATATCATTGAACATTTTCTAAAACACCATTGCTTTCTTTTCTCCTTAAGATGAATTTCCAAGTGGAACCACCAAGTCAAATAGTGTTCATACTTTGAATTTATATGACCATTTCCAGATTATTTTCCAAAAAGGACATAAAAATTCATGTCCTCACTAAATGTGTCAGTATAGTCAGTCTCTGTGAAATGCCATCACACTGCCAGTTCCCACTGTTTTAGCTGATGGCTACTTAGGTTGAATATCATTTTTATGAATTACTGGCACCTGGATTTCTGTGTCTGTGAACTGCCCATTCATGTCTCTTGTCTGAGTTTCTGTTGGCTCATTTTTCTTTATCTTAACAGGTTATAACAGGTTTTTTTTTTTATTCAGAGGGCTTTAGAGCTTTTCCAGCTTACGTGTTTCAATTGCTTTTCTAAGTCTGTTAATGTCTTCGTTATCTGTTTATTTGTGTTTGCCATATTAAAAACCTAACTGATTACCTATTCCTGCCATTGTCTTTGATTTCTGTATATCTTGCATTCTGTATTTTCATGCAAAGTCATACAGATATTCAAATGCAATTTCTGGTCGTGTTTACAAGGAGTTGTATACATTTCTGTCTTTAATTTAGCTGGAGTTTTTTTGGTGCTACAGTGTCCGTGCTGGGGGTGTGAATTTGTCTTCTGCCAACTCCATTTGTTAATTGAACTGCCTTTCCCTGGGGAAATGAAATGTCTTCAGTATATATTTGTCTCATAATGATTGATTTGCACAGTTTTATGATCAAGTAAATCTCTGTGCCTGCTATTCTGCACTTTTCTTAGGTACCCTTGAAGCTCTCGTACTAGATCAAAAAGTCTTAGTGTGGTGCCTGTCTTTGTTTTCTATTGACTTTATTTTGTTTTAGCAGTTTTAAACATTTGACTATGTAAAACGTTAAATTAAACGTCTGTAAATGCATACAGAATAATATGCCGAATCCCACAAACCTATCATCTGGCTTCTCTAAGGATTAAGTTGTGCCAAGCTTGTTTTTATTTGCTTTTGTACCTTCACTTTGGGCCAGCATAACCACAATCATAAAAATGCTCACTATTTTTATAAATATTACTACTATTCTTACTGATTCCTTTCTTACATACTTCGAAATAACTGTATCCGGTTCCCCAGGCCACAGCACTGGACTTCTGAGTGGCAGTGTGCTCCGGTGTTACGTTCCTTTTGAAAGAACTGACGTTTGTATCATGTGGCCATCAGCTAAAACATGACCAGTGTCTCCACTTTGCCCTGTGTCCATGCTATGTTATTGCCCAGCATCCTCTGAGCATCCTGGATCAGGAAGGTCAGCTGCTGTCTTCTCTTCTCCTTGACTTCTGATTAGGTTTCCTTTTCTCCACCTATGGCTGAGACTTGGGCTCTGAACCCTTTACAAAGCACACTTGCTGTTTGGGGCACTCAGATTGCCTCATGTCTGTAGCTGACTCCCAGGGCACTAGTCCCAGCCATAACATAATTTATTCAGCAGATACTTGGGAAGCACCTATTATGGCCCTGGGCCACACTGGGCACTGGAGAGACAGTGGTGAGCAGATAGATGTGGTGTCTGCTGTCTAATGGATCCAAGACTGCCCACTCTAGGCAGCCAGGAAAGACGTTTAAATTCACTCTGAGAGGTCTGTAGAGTGAGCCAGGCAGAGGAGCTAGATGCGAGTATCCAAGGAAGCAGTAGAAGGTGCAAATAATATCCAGACAGAATTCTTCACAAATCTAACCCTACACATGCTGACATTCATGTCTCATGATGAGTCCAGAGGGGTGAGGGCGGCTGTCAGAGAAATCCAAAATGGGCTGAACGCTGAATGCATGGAAGATAATTATGGCAGCATCTTCATCGTCATCCTAGTCATCTGTTTAGGCTTGCTGTCTGCAGGGCTCCATCTTGGTCCCTGTGTTTTTTCTCACGTCACCTTTACAATAGTGCACCAGGGGAAGATGCAGAGGGAGTGGAGCTCACACAAATCCTCAGTGTGGCCACAGATACCCAGCCAGCAGGAGCTGAGTCAGGACTGAGACTCAGACGCTAGCACCCACCATAGCAAGCTAAGTCACTGTGGAAGAGTCTTGCAGGCGACTACAGAGCTGTACCTTCCTGTGCTGCTGCGTGAAGGAGTGATCACAGCCGTTCCTCTGTATCTGCAGCCTCTGCATCTGCCAAATCAATCACCCTCAGATCAAAAACATCCCAAAAATAATTGCTTCTGCTCTAAACACATACAAACCATTTTGTGTCATTATTCCCCAAGCAGTACAGTATCATAACTATATACATAGTAAGTGCATTGCTTTATACTGTTTTAGGTAATAGAAGTCATCTAAAGACGACTTAAAGTGTAGTAGAGAATATGCCTAATGTGCTTGCAAACACTAAACTATTTTATATGAGAAATTTGTCCACAGATTTTGCTATCTGTAGGGAGTCCTAGAGCTAATCCCCTGCAGATAACGAGGGACAACTACGCAGGACAACTCCTATCACACAGTAGTAACGGGAAGACAGCTTGAAGTTTAGCTGAGACTGAGTACCAGCCAGACATGGCAACTTACAGCTGAAGGAATATACAAAGTAAGTGGGGTGTCAGCATGGAAAGCAAATAAGCTGAAGAGTGCGTTCTCTGAGCAAAAGATTCGGAGAAATATCACAGGTGGGGAATGAAAAGAATGACAGAGGCCAGCCATCAGGTTAAATCCAGCCTTATGATAAAGCGTTTTCCCCACAATGGTATGCAATAATGCAGTAGGTAGAGACTCCTTAAAAAGCAAACCAGTCGAGTGCATTCTTGTTTGATATGCTCCATGTGAAATCTACGTTACTTCTCCAGGGAACTTAGGTGAACTTTTCTGTAAGCCAGTTTTTGGATTTTTTAAGCAATATATTAGAAACCCCTAACATAAATCATGCATTTAAGTAGCTTATTAAGTTGAAGCTAGGCATCTAAATGTGTTCTCTCCTTCATGCAAATATGAAGCATGGTATAATTAAAAGCACATTTCATGAGGCACCGGGATGTTTAGCACTGGTTCCCCTGGGGCTACACCACGTGTATCCCAGTGCCTCCTTATTGTAGTGACCTCTCCAGCTTGTGCAGTGCAGTGTAGATGCCCCCTCCACCAGGTGTGTGGTCAGCACGTGCTTCCCTTATCACAACAGACTGTCTGTTTGCTTCCTGCTGTTTAAAAAGTTCCGATGACCCCAGGTGTTCTGTCTGTACAGGCAGCTCAGCAAAGAAAATGGACATGGGACACTGGCCACAGAGGGAGAGAGTGAGCAGGGAACCAGACGTCTGTTCCCAGATGTCAAAGTAAAAATTCTTGTGAAGACAAAGGATGGACCTAGGTCTGCCCTGGACCCTCTCTCCCCTGCTCAGCCTCTTCCTGCCTGGCATTCTGCTCTCCATAGGACTGGAATGTGTTCACAAACTGTTTCCGAAGGGCACTGTCTGTGTTTATGTGGTTATGTACATGACTTCATCGGGAATACTCTCCTGTCTCTTTTGTAGTAGATAATTCCTAGAGCAGTTTTAGGTTAACAGCAAATTAAGTGGAAATTACAAACACTAATTTCACAGATCCCAACATAGCATCTCCTGCTGTCATTTGTGCAGTTGGCAAACCTATACTGACCTATCATATCACTCCATGTGCATGGTGTACATTGGGGTTCCTTCATGCTGTTCTGCATTCCCTAGGTTTGGGCAGATTTATGATGGCATTGCTACAATTTGGGTCTCAGTGCTGGACCCAGGTCCTGCCACTCTCTGCATGAAAGATAATGCTCAGGAGATGAGTTTGTGTGAAAGAACTCAGGTTTTATTATAGTGAACTAGCTGAGGGGGAAACGGCCCAACCGTCATCCTCGTGACCCTCTCAAGGAATCTGGCATGTGTTAAAGGATTTTTATGAGAAGGAAAGGAGGGTAGAGCGGTAATGGACAGGAAGGCTTAGGGACTAAGTCTTCATGGCTGTGTTTGTCATTCAGGGGATGTTTTCCTTTTTCTTTAGCCAGAACATTCTTGCAGTTGCAGAGGACCTTTGTATCTTAGACCTATTCCTTTAATCCTTTAGAAAAACACATTGTGTTTCTGCAAGTTAAACACTATTCTTCTTTAATTAGAAAGCAGGATTAGCCGGTTCTTGGCACATGCTTTGATGACATTTGAAGACCATCATGGGTTCCATGTTCTCAAAAATTACAGGAAGATTACTGAATAGTCATGTCTTCTTTCTTGGGTAGATTTGACTCAAGTAGCTGACATTTTTATCCATTTAAAGGATATTTTTCTTTAGAAGTTACAGTGCTTGGCAGAGAGGAAAAACACGTAATTGCAACAAGCAAGTTTACAAAATTGAATCTAATCTTGATCAGGGCATATATAATGAAATGATGTAGCCCTTGCTGCCTTTCTATTAACTGTCCCAAATGGCCCATGTAGGAAAGCCTTACTCCTCAAGATGGCGCTAGTGGACAATTGTGAGGAGGTAGAAGGTGGGGCAGAGAGGGAGGTCTTCAGGTGATGTGCGTGGACCTTTGAAGAGATAGGGACACACCAGCCCCTTCCGCTATTTCTCTTCCTCCTAGACAGGAGGTAAAAATGTTAAGTCTATCATACACTCCCACTATGATATACTGCCTTGCCCAAAGTAGCATGGGTCAGTCAACCATGATCTGCAACCTCTAAAATAGTACGTTCACAGTAAACCTTTTGTCTTTGTAAGTTGATTACCTCAGGTATTTGTGATAGTAACAGAAAGCTGACCAACAGGGTCACCTATCCACTATTATAGTTTAATGGACGGTAGTCTCACTGTCTTAAAAGTGCTGGCCTCTCAACTGCTCATCCATCCCTTCTTGGAAGCCACTGATACTTCTGTTTCCATGGCTTCCCTGTTCTAGAATGTCATATATTTGGAATCGTGCAGTATATAAATTCTTCACATTGGATTTTTTAGGCTGGGGATTGAACCCAAACTCTGCCCTGAGGTGTATCCCCAGCCCCTTTTAAAAAGACTTTTGAGACAAGGTCTCACTGTGTTACCAAACCATGGTAGCTTGGCTGCTTTTCTTAGTCGTGTGCATGTAAGCTTCTTTCCTGTGTTTGCATGGCTTGGTAGCCCATCCTTTTTAGTGCTGAATAATATTCCAGTCTCACTGTGGCAGTTTATTTGACCTACTGAAGGACATCTTGATTGCTTCCAAGTTTGAACAAAAATAAAGGTATTACATGCATCTGTGTGCTTATATTACTGTATTAGAATGCAAAATACAAAATATTCTCCAACTCTGGAATATGGAGAAATTCCACTGGAGTATGAAAAGGGCCTCCCTTAGAAAAGGATGAAATACACATGTTCCAACTTCATTGGATTGAAACATTAAATAGTAACAATAATTAAAATTTATAAACTAATCTGAAGAAATTTAATTATGGCTCTACCAAAGTATGCCACAGATTTGCTGTCCCCATAGTTTGGCGCCATGCACCCAATAACATTTTTTAATGAAGCATCATAACAACTATTAGGAAGAAAAAGGAACCTTGGACCCAGTCCTAAGTATATTTTTTTTAGTTGACATTTCAGCAACTTGACCAACCTGCTACTAAATTCTTCTCCAGGGAGAAGATTCTGGGATCTGAGCTCAAGTTATCTGTGACCCTCACTTCCTCGTCCTTTATCAGCTCCGTACAGACCTCCCTGTATACCCGGTGAGATGCGCCCTGTGTTGATTATGTGTTCTAGGGAATGACAGCGATCCTCTCACCATCCCCACGTGAGAGATGAGAACATCAAGTTGTAGAAAGCCAAAATGCCCTACCCAGGGGCACACACTTAAGAAATAGCAGTATTGAGCTGGGTGTGGTGCTACGTGCCTGGGGTAATCCCACAGTCTGGAAGGCTTAGGCAGGAAGATTGCAAGATTGAATCCAGCCTAGCCAGTTTAGTTACTTAGTGAGCCCCTGTCTGCAAATACAATTTTAAGAGGCCTGGGATAGAGCTCAGGGCAAAGCCCCTGCATTAAAAGAAGGGAAAAGAAATAGTAGTATTGGGATTGTGCCTAGATTGTCCCCACCCAAGAGCCAGACTTGAGCCCACATTAACTGGCATGTTATTTCAGGGTGTGCTCCAGCAAAAGATTTTTAAAAGACAATGAAGATTAAACAGTTGGAGTTGAGAGGCTGGCTGGATGGAAGGTATTTTAAAGCCAAATACATAGATATTTGAATTATTAGAATTAAATAGGTGAAGTGCCTCAAGAAGGCACGATTGAGGTACTTCAGAAAAGAAAGAGAACTGGCATTAAAGGGGTAGAAAAAAGTAACCAAGAAGAAGGAAAAATGGGTAAAATGACATAAGGGAAGGCAAGAGATTTAAGAACAGAGGATAGTTTTAGCCAACTTAGACTCCAGTAAAAGTACCATAGACTGGGTGCCTTAAGGAGCACAGATTCTCACAGAGATTTGGAAGTTGTAATCAGGGTGACAGCACAGCACAAGGCAGGCTCTGGTGATGGCTGTCTCCCTGTCTCACTGCATCTTCTGTGGTAAGAGGAGTAAAAGAGGAAAGAAGGCCTCTCATGCCTTCCATTATAAGGGCAGTAATCTCTTTCACAAGGGGTCCACTGTTCTTACCTCATTATGTGCCAAAGACTCCATCATCAAATCCAGCCATAGGGAGGATTAGGGTTCCAACATACAGACTTTAGGGAGATAAAAATATCCAGTCCATCACAGGGATCATTGATATTCTGGGAGGGTGGAGGCTAAAAGAATGCATGAGACTTCCTGAGGTAAACAAGGATAGAAGACAGACAAATGGCATGGAGCTGAGGAGTCTGAGAAAAGAGAGGGAAACGATAAACCCGATATGGACCATGGGACCAGGAAATCCAGAGGCGGCCTTGTGGTCCAGGGAGGGTATGAGCAATGCCTAAGGAAGGTGCAGGTGACCTCCAGGCAGGCGCGTGAGTGAGTACCCACCAGGAATGTGAGTGAGATGGGGCCAAGCTACAAGAAGCAGAGGATTAAAGTCTGGAAGTGGAGAGTAAAATTGATACCCGGTGTTAGTGTACTTTCCCTCTGGAGTGCCACATGAAATGCCCTTGACAGTAAACTAGCTATCAGAGCTGTTATGCTACTTTAATTTTAAAAGGAAGAAAATTTAAAGGGTGTATTCCGCAAGTGCTGTATCCAACATTGTGAATTCAAGCTTGTGCTGTGATGTGGCCAGCTGTAGCCACGCCCAGATGCCTGCCTTGCAGAGGCTCTGGACTTGCTGCCTCGTTACGGCTTCTTCTTGTGAAAGTCATTGGCAGAGTTTGCTGCAAACTAGGCTTAACAGTTTCTGCTGGTCTGTGGACTACAAACTATTATTTATGCAGTAAATAGGTAAATTTGTGCTTATTGGGCAGTTCCTAAGTATTTGTGTGCCGGGCATTGAGCCAACTTCCAGCTCTCCGATGACGAACAACAGCTATGCTCCTCCTTACCAGGAGTCTACAGTATAACGTAGGATAAAGACATTAACACACACATGCACATGATCGCTAATTATGTGTAACACAGAAAAAAAAGAAATAGGCTCTCCGAGAAAATGCAACTGAGATTTATTTTAGAGCATTTAATGCAGGAAAACCTTGAGCGATGGATGTGAATGAAGCTGGAATGATGTACGCATCCGTGGAAGGGCTCCAGGCCAAGGAGGAAGAGGCCTGCGGGGCTTAAGGGAGCAAAGCCTGTGTATCAGGAGCAGATGGAAGAACAGTAGAGTAAGGAGAGCTGGACAGTGCGCCAGAGACCGTCTGGACTGAGGCTGCGTCCTGATCACAGGAAGGGGCTCCTACTGTGCCCCATGATGAATGGGACACCACTTAAGAATTTGTGGTGAGGAAGAAGCATGACGCAACTTCCAATCCTATGCAGGTTTCTAAGTAGGGAATAAATTGGGGTGGCTGAAAATATGAAACCAGTGAGGAGTCCTCAAGCTGCTCTGTGCTGGGCACCTGGGCCTGATGGGTAGAAATGAAGATGGGGCAAATTGGATAGAACCAGTCCTCATTTGAAGGTAGAAACCTCGTTATGAGGTCACGGCCAGGTCAGGAAGGGAGAAGAGATCAAGGCTGACTCCCAGGACACTACCTTCAACTGAGTAGAAGAATTGTTCACTAAGATCAGGAAGATGGGAAGAAAACCAATGCAGTGAGTAGAACAGGACGTGACTTTAGTCTCCTTACATTTGTGGTAACTGAGGCATCCAAGTAGAGATGCCACCAGAGTAGTTAGAACTGCAGGACTGAGGCAAAGCTCAGAAGAGCTCAAAATGATAAAAACTGTAGGTGACAGATACTATAACTTACCTGATTTTATCAGTAGCCAATGTGTGTATGAATCAGGGCATCAGACTGTGTTTCCTACATATGTATAATTATTACATGTCAATCAAAAAGACACAAAGAGTAAATTTGGGGCTAAGATTATAAATTTGGGAGTTGTTGGCCCTTCAGTGGTATTTAAAGACATCAGGCTGGCAGCTCTCATCTACACAGAAAACATAAGCCAGTGTGAGAGGAAACTCGGAGTGGAGTCCTCGGGAAATGTGTCCTTTATGTGTCTGACCACAGAAGGACAGCTAGGAAAGCACAGAAAGCACAGATGAGGAGCTACGGAGACAACAGAGGAGAGTGTCTAGGTAAGGATCACCAAAGGCACTGCAACTGTACATCGGCCTATTAAAGTGAAAATGAATCCTCCGCTGGAATTGGACATAGAGCCATCCTGTGGATCCTAGCAAGAGTAGTTTTGGAGGAATGGTCAAAGCTGAAGCCATTCAAGGCCAGGTGGAAGAAGAAAAAGAAATATGCATTGCAGTTTCACTTCAGGTTGCAAGATTCTGCACTGGATCTGTGGTTCTTCACAAGTCAACCTCTAAATGCAGCCTAAATCCTACACATCTCAACATGACTTTCCGTGCATGTTAACCAACCAATTCCAGAAGGCCTCTCCAATGGTAAATGTCTCAGCAGTAGGACAACAGTGGAAAAAGAACAAGGAGGAAAGGTAATCTATTTAATATTACTATTTTAAGTGAGTATTCACTACAGTATGTGGTATTGCTGTGTGAGATGGACATTAAACAAGGAAATGAACAACCTAGAACTAGACCTAGAGGTGTAGGATCTTGTTGAAAATAGAGACATCCTTACAAATTTGGGTAAGTTAGGAAAGTAGGGATATGGTGGTGACACACCAAGACCATGAGGGGAGCTCCAGTGCTGGAGGCGGAGGAGTAATGGGTTGGAGACCTGGTGGGGAGCAGTGTCTATTAAAGAAGAGCGAGGGTCTGGAACTGGCACTTGCTCCTGCAGGTGGCCTGTCCTACCACCCGGCGTCTCCACCTCAGTGAGCCTCATCTCCAATTGTTGGTCAAAGTTCAGGAGCTGGGGATACAGTTTCTGTTGCTCACAGAATGGGATCTCATACAGAACTCCATATAGAAACAGTAGGATCTGCCTTTAAGCTCTTCCCATCATGTCCATTTTTGACAGTGCGTGGGAATCAACCTTCAAATGCGTGTATTCTGGAAAATATTACTTTGGGCAAAGTCAGTCATTCATTTCATTTTGTTTTTTTTAAGAGAAAAAAGATTAAAAAAACAATGAAACAATTTGAAAACAGGTTAGTAGGACAGTGACAATAATTAATACATTGCATATTGTTGTCTTCAGAGTACAAGATATAGGCATGAGATCATGTCCAGACAATATTAGCATAAACATTTATTTTCAACAAAGTAAGAGAAACTAGCTGTGTAACTACCTTAACTATCTTGTGTATACATGCATTTTTTCTTTTCCCCTTTCTTCCTATTTCCTTTCCATTGTAGTTTCTCTTTTCTTTTGAACAGTTTCTTTCCAATTCACAGTATCTATTGTGCATTTTGGATCTTATTTACTTGTTCAGTTTCTCACACTAGTGAGACAATACAGTGTTTACACATGTGTCTGATTTATTTCACTTATGAATATGGTCTCAAGTTGCATTCATTTACCTATAATAGTCTCCAGTTTATCCTTCATAGCTGAGTAGTACTCCATTATATAAAAAACCCACATCCTTTTTATCCATTGGCTATTACAAATTGTGCTGCTATAAACATGGGTGCACATCTACCAGTGTGGTGTGATGTTTTTAATTCTTTGGGACAATACCTGGAAGAGGAATCGCTGGTTTGAATGGGAACTCTAGTCCTAGTATTTTAAGGAATCTCCACACTGATTTCCATAGTGATTGCACAAGTGTATGCTTGGAGAAGGGCTCTTTTTTCCTCACAGCCCCTCCAGTGTTTGTTATTGGTTGATTTCCTGATGATAGCCATTCTTTCCAGAGTGAGATGGAATCTCAGTGTTGTTTTAATTGGCATCTCTTGAATGACCAGTGATGTTAAACATTTTTCCATATATTTATTTTCCATTTGTATTTCTTCATCTGAGAAGTGTGTAATCATATCAGCTGCCCATTTTTGGATTGAGTCTAAATTTGTCAGAATTTTTTCTTTTCTTTTTATGTTCTAGATGGAAGTCCTTTGTCTGAGGGACAGCTAGCTAAAACTTTTTACCACTCTGTGAGTTGTCTTTTCACTCTGTTGGTGATTTCTTTTGTTGTACAAAAGCTTTTTAATAAGATGAGATCTCATTTATTGATTCTTTGTAATATTTTCTTTGCAGTCTGAGTTTTGTTCATGAAGTCTCCTTCTACACCTATGTTTTCAAAAACATTCCTAAAATTCATCTGGAACCAGAAAAGAGCTAGAATAGCAAAAGCAATTCTGGGCAACAAAGGCAAGACAAGAGGTATCATAATCCCTGACCTAAAATTATACTACAAAGCTACTGTGATAAAAATATGCATGGTACTGGCAAAATAACAGACCTGAGGACCAGTGGAACAGATTAGAAGACACAGAAGCGACTCCAAACACACTCAGCCCCCTATCTTTGAGAAAGGGGCCAAACATGTTCAAGAAAGATAACCTCTTTAATAAACGGTGCTGGAAAAACTGGCTTTCCACCTGTGAAGACTAAACTAGACCCATGTCTATTACTGTGCACTAAACTAACATCCAGATGGATCAAAGACGTGACTATCATCTGGGGTGGGGGTCTAATGTGATGATGGGTAGAAGTAGCTGTATAGCTCTGTTGCTGTGCAAAGCCACTGCCTGTGAGCTGCAGAAATCCAATCTCAGCTCCTGATTCCTCACCTGTTCTATCCCCAGCCCCGACCACTTACTTTTTCTCTCTCCAGGATGGCAGCTGGGACACAGCTCACATATGACAAATGCAGCACATGTTTTGAGCCAATCATGAAAGGATGGATCATTTACATGTGGAGTGACACTTGTCACTCACGTGGGGACAGTTCACTGGCTAAATCTCTTAACCACACACAAAAGTTAATTCCAGATGTATTGAGGTGTGAACGTTTTAGGAGAAAAATAACTACAAGAACAATGAAACAGAAATAGTAGAGAATAGTATTTATGGGTGAGGGGACTTTCCAACCAAACAACAGAAACCCATAAGTCAAAGAAAAGAAACAACATAGATTTTATTTCATTAACTTTTCAGCCTCTATAAGTGAAACTTAGGACAATGAAATGATAATGATGGGGCTTGGGGTTTAGCTCAGTGGCTTAAGCGCCTGCCTGGCAAGCATGAGGTCGTGAGTTCAATCCCTGGTACCAAAAAAAAAAAAAAAAAAAAAAAAAAAAAAAAAAAAAAAGAAATGATAATGATGAGAAATTAACTTAAAATGAAATAATGCATAATACATAAAAGTACCTCAAATTAATGAAAAAGTAAAGTTAGTCAAGAGAATTCACGCACAGCAGCACACATCTGTAGTTCTAGCACTGGAGGAGGCTAAGGTGAGTTTAAGCACAGCCTGGGCAAAATAGCAATTTAGTGAGACCTTGTCTCAAAATGAGAAGTGGAAGAAAGGGGCTGGGAAGGTAGTTCAGTGCAAAGGCCCTGGGCCTGACCTGCAGTACTAGGAAAAATTAAGCAGGTGATATTCATAGACAGCTCACTGGAGAAACACACACGGCCTACGTATATGTGAAAAGTCTGTCAGTCCCAGGAGTAATCAGAGAAGTGAAGATTAAAAGTAACAACAGGACTCTGAGGTACCACATTTTATTCACTAGGCTGACAGATTAACAAGCCCAGCCTTGCTGAGGGGTGGGGTGGGCACTCCCATGGCTAGAGGGCGGTGCCTTATGTTGGAATAGGATTCTGAAATGATGACATGGTATTTTCTATTCAAATGTAATATGGAATTGCATGTTACAGAGTTGACCTGGCAATTCCACCTCCAGAAAATGTCCTACAGCATTCTCTGCCTAATGTAGCCTGAGATAGCCGGGAAAACATTTAGATAAATCACAGCGCATCTACCCAGGGAAAGCCCTGCAGCTGGTGAGGACAGTGAAGTAGCTCTGTGTACTGCCGAGGAAAAGCATCTCTGGTGTATGAAGCCCAGCCCACCTGAGAGTGTATACTGTGATGTTCATTGCATCATTGAGGAGATTGGGGGCTTGTATGCGTAAGGAAAGGTCCAAAAGGGCGTATAGCGAGCAAGACTTTCTGCGTGCATGACTGACCACTTAGCTGCCATCCCTGCTCCACAGTGTCACACAGGCACAGGGTGCAGCCTAGAACTGCAGAAAGTGACAGGGCCCTTGCACTCTGGGGCACACCAGTCCCTCCATCCATCAGGGATGGATTGTGATGAGGGGGGTTCAAGCCGCACCCCCTCTTGCTCAGTGACTACCTTAGCGAATTTCTGAGTCTCCTTTCCCGCTGTTACCTCCGTTCCTGCTCACACCTGTCTCCTGCACCCTGTGCTTTCCTTTCTGGCCCACACTCCCGACTTTCCCTTATTCTGCCTCCCCAGTGGGGCCTCCGGTCTCTGTCCTTGGAGGAGGACCCTGCCTTATCTTCACAGCACCGGGGCACTAATGGGGGTGGAGAGCCTCAGCTAGTGGCGTCCTCCTTGTCATCTTCTCATCCACTCTGCTGCAAGGGGTTCAGGGGAATTGGGCCACAGCTGCCTGGGCCATTTGACCGGCCAGGGGCTCCAGACTTTCCTGTTTGAACACCAATTTGAAGCCCTTTGCATGTGTCTCCACCCCTGGGATGAGGCCTTGTGCTTTCAAGGCCTCTGTTTCACCATCAGTCAGACCAGGCAGCACTGGGGTCCTTGTAACTGTGATCTGGAAGCTGCAGCATGGCTCCTCAGTGGCCCAGCACCAGCCCCTGTTGGCTGATTCCTTCCAGGCGCTTCACTGAATTCCCCTGTGACTAGGGGGAGGAGAAGCAAAGGAAGATTCATTTCTCATTCCCTGTAATTTATTATCCTGTTTGTGTGATACAGTTGATTTAGAAAAAATTCTGAAAAGGCCAAGTCTATAGCCCAGTGTCCCTCACTGGTCTCCTCCCTGGTGCCAGGTGGTAGCAGCTGGATGACTCTGGTCATGCTCCTGGGACAGACACTACCTTCCGACTGGCGTGCTGCTCATCTCCCGAATGGACCAGAGCTCCTTGCCACTGTCACTGCATGCCACAGGGCTGTGCCCTGGAGCTGGAAGTGCACAGAGGCGTACAGCTCACACCTGCTGCTTCCACCCAGGTCACGGCACCCACACCCCATCCTGGGAGCAGCTGCCTGTGTTCTGAAAGATCCGCGTCTGCCTACTGCAATCCTGTGTAATCGCTGCCGAAACATCCCCAAGCGGGCCGCAGTGGACACTGTGGTGTAGAGAACTGCACTTTTAAAAAAAGGCCCTGGGTTGAGCTTGGAGGCAGACATGCCAAGCTCCTGCCTTGAACCTTATCACTCGGCCAGCCTGAGTAAACCTCGGGTCGCCTGGCTTCTCCCTGAGTCACACACTCAGCAAAGGCGAGGTAAAAGTTTAATTTTATTGGCAGGAAGTTGAGACCAAGTAATGATTTAGAAGTTGTTACACCACGTTGAAGATCTTACTGTCTTTCCCAAGTGACACTGGAGAAAATGGGTGGCAAGGGGTCTTTAAACTTGATTTTCAGCTTTTCTTCTTTGAAAATCCTTTAGGAGGATAGCTGCAGCTGAAGATTGTTCTGCGAGGTAGGAGAGCACAAAAGACAGGTGACCAAGGGAGGAGCGGCAGGACTCGAGGGGAAGGAGTCCCCACACAGCGGTGCCCTCCAAACCCTGTGCTCTCCAAACCCTGCGTTTGAAGCAGCATCGCCCTCAACTTCACTAAACCTAGTGATATGGTTCTGATGGCTTTTCTCCAACTGGAGAGCCATGAGATGCCTCGCTCTGTAATTCCACACGCTAATTAACTCAAAGATCAACATGCGCACACACACATGCAAACACACACCTCACAAGTACACACCCATTCTCATGTTCATGCCTAAACCACACACCCTGATTATTTAGAAATAAATAGCAAATGTATTGGATGTGTCTTAGATAAAACTTATTTAAGCAGTCTATAAAAAGCAGGCAAATCACTGGACTCCCTTCTAGGAGTGCCTTGAGAGCAATTTGAAATGCTTCCACAGTTCTCTCTGTTTTGGAGTGTTTCAATTAATGTGCTTTTAATATTAGCATTTACATTTTTATTGTCTTTACAGAAAGCATCTGCGTTTATTAATGTCTAGGTACAAAATATAAGCCTGAAACCAACGAGTGGCCCTGAGGAGTCACTCAGTGACCGTCACACCATGCCCTGGGTTTTCTCTCAGTAGAGACGCTCAGGCCATTTACAGTTTACAAACCCGTGCAGGAGTGAAGAGCGAGCAAGTCCACCTGCTTCACCTACTGCAGGGAGAACACACCGGGGCTTCTCGTGATACAGGACAGCCGTGTCCTGAAACTGCTTTTGTAACCGGAAAATCCAGAGACGTGAGAAACATATCGTTAAATAAAGGACTCATATTTCATTTTTCATCTGTGTATTGCGTGTCTTATCTTTGTCAACCACAGCTTTTAATAAACAAACACAGCTTGTTCTTCACAATATGGAGGTGCACACCTGTAATCCCAGCATTTAGGAGGCTGGGGCAGGAGGATCATTGCTAGTTCAAGGCCAGCCTGAACTGCATAGCAAAATCCTGTTTAAAAAAACAACCCTCCTCGTCCTTATGAAAATTTCATTTTAGTGGTGGGAATGGAAAGTAAAAGTGAGATATGTGAGATGTGTGTACCACGTGTAGATCATCAGTGAGCAGTGTTAAAAAGAGCAAATTAAGCACAAAAGAGAGACCTGAAATGTGAAGGACATTTGAACACTTGAAGGAGGCGGGCTGGGGAGGCCTCACCAAGAGGGGCTCTGAGGAACCAGGATGCCGGAGGGAGCGGGACTGAAGTACCCCAGAAATGCCGGACGAGAGAGGCCCACGGCTTCCCCTCCCCATGCATGGCTGGTTCCAGGAACCGGACTGAGGGGTGTGTTGGGCAGGACAGGAGACAGAGGAAGAAGTGACGGGATTGGGGGGAGGTCACCTTACCAGCACTGTAGGCTTTGGGGGCCATTGAGCTGTCTCTCTGAGTAAGAAATGGGACAGTGTTGGAGGGCCCTGGGAGGAGGATTTGTTAGTCACTGAGGTGTAACAGATCACTGCCTGAGGTACTATTCAGACATCTACAAGGGTGAAATTCAAGTGGGGCTCCATGGTACATGCCTGGAATCCCAGCACTTAGGGAGGCCGAGGCAGGAAGATCAGGAAACGCAAGTCCCACCTGGGCAATTAAATAATAAGACCTGTCTCAAAATAATAAGAAAGGGCCTTGGGGTATAGCTCAATCCACTTAATTCTCAGTACTGGGAGGGAAAAGAAGAAATTCTATCATTTGCGACAACATGGATCAGCCTGGAGACTTTAATTTGAGGTCAAATGGGTGAAATATGTCAGGCACAGAAGAGAGTACCTCACGCTCCCACTCGAGTGTAATTTAAAAGGTCGATTTCAGAGGGGTTTGGATAAGAGTCCTGGGTACCAGCAGCAAGAGAGGGAAGGGGAGAGGACAGGATGGGGAAAGGCCGGTCAGCAGACACAAGTTATAGCTACATAGGGGGAACAGTGAGAAGTAGGGGCTCTATCTTCAAATTGTATTTAGAACCCAACAGACCTTGCTGATGGGCGGATGTGGGGTAAAAGAGAAGTCAACGTTGACTTCCGCATCTTCGGCCCTACAGGCATGGAGGACTAAGATTGCTGGGGTCAGAAATGGGAAAGGTTACAGAAGAGTTTGAGTTGCAAGAAAATGTGAAGCTCACTGCTGAGTTTTGTCATGAGTTACCTTGCAATGTATATTTCACATCCAGCTCATTGAGAAAGTAAGGGTGTATCTTGGAGCCAAAAATCAAGGAGGAATTTATAACATACCACACAGCTTTCTGCATGTGAGCAACGAAGAGATGCTGACAAATGCAAATGATAATGGAGCTCTTAATCTGCCTTTGAGAATAATTTAAAACAAGAAAAAATAGAAAGGATATAAAAAATCACAACAAAATGATGAGGTTTGATCTAATAG
>PVJX010031728.1:0-20979 GCA_004027295.1 Dolichotis patagonum
CCCAAATGTTGAATTTTTAAAAAGGACTTACAATAATACACATTGCTAGAATGCCCCTCATAGTACTTCCTCTAACTTCAAACACACTTGTCCACGGTTCTCGTCACTTTTTCAGGAGTGTCTTTAGTTGTGCGATTACAGTTACCTTGAAGTCCTGACTCTATGCAAACCTTTACTTTTCATGTTCATTTTGACTTTGGAGAGGAGCTGGAGGTTGCCTAGTGTCAGAACCTGTGAATAAGATGGATGAAGATACATTTCAATGTCTTTAAGGGACTGTGTTTCCACTAGATGACACTCAGCCTCAGCATTCACTGTATTTGTCACATGTCAGAAAGACACAAAACGGGACTTCCAGAAGCGCTTCCAAAAGTGGCAGGAATGATGATACAGGGATGTTTGAAGTGGCGGTGGTGGTGGTGGAGGGAGTATGTTGAGGTGGATGTAATCAGTTTACACTGAGTGTGTGTGTGTGTGTGTGTGTGTGTATGTGTCTGTAATCATGTTAACTTTTCCCCCTTGACGTCTCTGCTCCTGTCTGAATAGCATATTAACTTTTTTTCTTTCTTTTTTTCACTTACAGATAAGGGACATGAGGTAAAACTTCCATTTAATATTTAAGTGATGGAAAGATTCCATAACTCTCACTATAAAATACATTTTTAAATAACTCATAGTTTTTGATCAGTCATTAAAATACCAAAGATCCAAAACAGTGTTTTGGCTTTGTTTTGTTTTGGTTTCGGTACTGGGAATCAAACTCAGGGTCTTGCACTTGCCAGGCAGGTGCTGTACCTCTGAGCTATGTCCCTGATCCAAAACATTTTAGACAAACTAAGATCCAAAGAGAACGCATAGTTCCTACAAGAAAATAAATTGCTGGCTCCTTTCTTACCTGAGAAGAGTGGACAGAGGCTATTCCCTTCCATCAATAACACCTGCTCCATGAGAGAAACGTCCATGGGTGTCAAGACGGATGCTATTCAACCTACTTCTCCTTTTCAAACATGCACGATTTTTTTTTCACATAAAGGCTTTATATATATGGAAATTTACTGATGTTGAGGTCAAACCTTAATGCAGGGTACAAATAACCCAATAAGCTGCCTGAATACATGAAGAGGTCTTAAGGATTTTACAACTCTTAAATTTCAAGTTTTTCTGAAATTAAGAGTCTTTTTCTCACCTCCAAAAGGCTTGAAACCAGGAGTGAAGTCAATTAAACAAAAACTTCAGATCAAGTTCAACAAGAGCTTAGATTAGATCTGACAGAGAAAGGATTGTTCTCATTTTCTTGCCTTTTAAATATAGAAGATTCAATACATAATAAAATACTACATGACATGTCATAATATAGACAGTTCAATACATAATAAAATCAAACATAAAGATCAGGAAATTAGGACCAAAAATCAAGAAAAAAATGTTACAAAAATAGAACAAAAGCTGAATTAAGTATTAGTTTAAAATTCAAAGACATTACAATAAAAAATAAAATTAAAAAGGACATTACAATAGCTAGACTAAATAATGTTTTTATAAACTAAAATTATAGTGTAATGACAACATGGATTAATAGGAATTTCAACAGAAAATTGAAAACTAGTCCAAAGAAAATTTAAAAAATATAATATCTGAAGTGGAAAGTTTATTAAATGTAGTTAACAGCAGACTGAAAATATCTGGAAAAATAAAGAGAAGAAATATTCTCAAAGAATGCTATGCAAAATATTATAAAATGGAACCAGAATTACTGCAAAACTTTTGCAAAATGATGGAAACCTGACATACAACATCATATAATTTATTATGCTTAAAATTTAAGTTTCAATGATGATTATGAAAAGAGGAAGAAGAAACTCTCTGTAAATATAATGACCAAGGATTTTCCTAAGTTCATCAAGATTCTTACCCTGTATGCTTGTTGCCAGAAACACTAACAAATCGCTGGCAGGCAAATGAAGGAGGCCACAGTGAATCTGCCTGAAACTCCAACATTATTTGGTGCAAGGAACATACGGCCAGAAATGCAGTAGGAAGATGTGGGATGTGCGGTAGGGAGTGAGATAGTTAGAGTGAGACCTGGAGGTTTCGAGATAATGCTGGTGGTCTGGACTGCAGGATGCTTGTCCAAGATGATGTGGAGTTTAAGAGAAGTGATAGCGCATCCCAGCTGCCTTCCTGCCATCAGACAGACTTTAAACCACACACAAACATGGACTACAGTGCAAGAAGGCTTCTAACTGCTTGAACATTCGGTGTGTTCTTTAATCCATACACAATGCAATAAGCAGATGGTGTGATTCTTACTAGTTCAAGGCATTTAAGTCTAACTCTAGTGAATCATTGGCTATCTACTAAGATATGACAACTCAAGAGAAATATCTAGGCATTCCGGTTTAAAAGTGGAAATAAGAAAACTTCCATGGGGACAGGACTATACAGATCTCGAACTAAGCAGGATTAAATGCACATTCATTGAGAGACAGGTTAGAGAATAGTTCAAGCAAGTTTTTAAGAAGAAACTAAGAAATAAAAAAGCAACAAAAATAATGATATGAAGAATCACAATCCATCATTTAAAATGTTATGACTGATTTTCAGCAACAAAAAGGGAGACATAGAAAGAAGTAGATCACAGACAAGGTGGAGTTGGAAAAGCAGGCAGCTGAGATTGTCTGAGAGAGATTTCAGATATGGACCTAGCAGACAGCACTTACAAAGCATCTATTATAAATATGTTAAAGGACTTAACACAGCATGTATTTTTAAAGATTAAAGGGATCTGTACTTATAATGACTTATCAAATAGAAAACATAACACACACAAATATGAACCAAATGGAAACTCAGTATACATAAGCTGAAAAAGTCTTAGAGGACCACAACAGCAGAAAACAATAGGAAAAAAACAAAATCAAAAATGAGAAAAGAAGGGAAAAATGGAAATAAATTTTTGGAAATATGAAGGGCCAGTGGGGTTAAAGGAAAAGTAAGGAAATGGGAAAAAAAGGAATTAAGATATATCATTGCTGATTTACTGTCATCTTGTTTGGAAGTCCTATCATGCTTTTATTCTTTTGTTTGATTGGTTCTATTCTGTTATGTTTCATTTAATTTTATTATGTGTGATAGTATGAACAACTTTTTTAAGGAAAATATAGCAATCATTGTTCATTTCCTGTTATCTGGTGTTGAAGTCCTGCAATGCTTTCATTCTTTTGATTGCTTTTATACCATTTTGTTATGTTTGATATTAGGGTGTGTGAAGGTATGGACAACTATTTCAAAGAAAACAAGAGACATTATGGTAGCCACTGTTGATATCTTGTTGTCTTGCTGTGAAGCACTGTGTTGCTTGCATTGTTCTGCTCTGATTTGCTTTGTTCTGTTCTGTTTTGTTTTGTTTTTATTCTCTTTAAAAAGATACATAATAATATAAAAAAAACTCTGAGGTCCTGATTTCAATCCAGAATTTTCAAAAAGGTGAGCATTGCAGGAGAAGTGGATTGCATTTAAATAATAGGCTTTTTTCCCAATTCTATTGTTAATTCAATTATGACTTTGTAAGTCAATGATGTCAGAATTTGAGTGAAAGTTTTATGTGTATTCTGATGTGGAGTGGAACACTTTGTGGAAATCTACTAAGTCCATTTGTTTGAATGTTTGGTTCAGCTCTATATTTCACTTTTGACTTTTTTAATCAAGCTGATCTATTTGTGACAGTGTGAAATTGAGGTCCCCCATATAATTGTATGTGTTTATTTGACTTTTTGTTTCATTTAGTTAGGTATTTGGTGCATATACATTTATGATTGTTATCTTTTCCTCTTGGATGGTTCACTCTACAAGGTTGTACTTTGTAATATAGAGCACTAGCACTTATTCTTCATTTCTAATTGTGTCTTAGTATAAATTATCCCAATTTCTTTCATTCTTCTTCCCCTACCATTTCTCATCACCAGTGATCATTATTTTATTTTCTATGCTATGATATTGACATTTTAAACTTTCATATATAAGTGAGAGCAGGAGCCATGTGCCTTTCTGTGTTTTGCTTACTCATCTTAAATAATGTCCTCTGGTTTCATCTGTGTGCTGCAAATGACAGAATTTAATCTTTTAGACTAAATGTTACTCCACTGTGCATATATAGCATACTTTCTTTAGCAGCCTCCATGTGCTTTTCTGACATGTGTTGTTGGACAATTCCAATTATTCTAGGTCTTTCCATTATTATTAGTGCTGAAATAAATATGGGAATGTAGGTATATCTTTGATAAAGTAATTTCATTTTCCTTTGGATATTGTTATGGTTTGTGTCTGGATGTCTCACCAAAGCCTCATGTGGTCATGTTGAGGGGCAGGCTTTTCAAAATCTGCTGAATCTAAAGGTTGTGATTGGCTTGTGGTTTAGTGGTGGGATTGGAGGTGTGAGTGCTACACTTGCCCTAGGGCAGGTACCCTGCATACAATACAAGGGATGGAAAGAAGCTTGCTCTTGCCTCCTCTTTTGTTGTTTTTGGTGTCTTCCACCACCATGAATGGATGTTTCTCTGCCATGCCACCCTGCCTTGGAGCCAGCTGATTATGGGCTGAAACCTCTGCAAATTCCGATTCAAAAAAATGCTCCATGTAAACTTGGGTATTGACAATTTTTCCCTCAGCAACAAGAGGAAAATAACTAACACACATATATATCCAGTAGTATGATAGCTGAATTATATGGTAGTTCTTTTTTAAAGAACTTTCATAATATTTATCATAATAGTAGTAATAAATAACATCCTTATAAATATTATGAGTTCTCCTTTCTTGCAACCTCACTTCTATCAGTTATATTTTTCCCTTTTGATTAGAGCCATTCAGACTAGGATAAGATGCTATCTCATCAAGCTTTTCATTTGCTTTTCCCTAATTAGCAATGTTGAGCATTATTCAGATCATTTGTCCATTTTTAGACTGGATATTGTTCTTGCTTTTGGACTACTTGAGTTCCTTTCATATTCCAGAAATTATTTGCTTGACAGATTAATAGTTTGCAAAGATATTTCCCATTATGCAGGTTGTCTGTTCACTATCGTTTCCTTTACTATGCAAAAGGTTTTAGTTTGAAGTTATTCCATTTGTCAATTTTTGCTTTTATACTAACTTTTTATTTATATTTTCATTAAGACAGTTCATTTATTGTTGGTGATCTTGTTAAGTTAGCAATATGCAACTAAGTTAGTGCTTTAGTAGGCTCTAAGCAATTATAACTCTATGTTCATTGATTTTATCTTTAAGAATTCCATGCATATCAGGCTAAAGAGAAAAAAATCTTTTTAAGTCTTGGCTCTTTCTCTCTATTAAATGTTAAAAGAATTTGGATATTAAAAAGAGAGAGACCATCTTTATAAGTTAGTTGGTTTTTACAAGGTTCCATCTCATCTTATGGAGTTCTCTGCTTCAGAAAAATAAGAGTTCACCCCATGTTTGAAGCCTAATTGACTCTGGTTCTTAAACTAGGGAAGATCTCAAGTCAGCTCAGATTTTTCCTTACAAGAATTATTTCATTGATTCAACAAACAGTGAGTTCTTACCATGTATCAAGGCAAAGAAAAACATTTTTTTGTGGGATCCAGCATTAGACAAATATATACAAGTGACTTAGCACCAAGAAAGCACCATATAATTCAAGGTAAAAAGGATAAACTCCAAGGTTGACCATTTCAAAAGCAGGAAGCAGAAGTTGCCACACAAAAAAATGGTGAATGCACTTTTCTACTGGCAGATACATTTCCTCACATGCCATTGGTGACAGCAATCTGCCCAGGCTCAAGCAGTAGGAGGAGTATGTGCCACTTTTTAGTGGAGAATGACAAACACACATGGCAGACAAGCACATGGAATGCCGCTAAAGTTTTCTTGCCTGAGTAAGTCACTTAATTATTAGCACATTATCAAAGGGGTGCATTTGTGAATCATCTACCATACAATTTTTTTGTCAGTGAAAAGTAAGGCTTGCAAAAATATGAGGCTATTATTCACATTAGAAAATATAGTGGGAATACTTGAATACAATTGATAAATGTAAAATGAATTTTTTGTTTCTTTATTCTAAATTTCATTTTATGTATTTGGAAAACATTGAGGGAAAAAATACACTCAAAGAACTGAAAGACACATTATTACTCCGAATATTTTGTTTTTGAGAATATTTGAGCTCAAATCAATAGTACTGGATATTTCATATTTATATCTCATTACACTGTCACTTTCCTGTCTATTGTTACTGAGAATACCATCTTATTTATTTTTTATTATATAAATGTAGAATTAGTATAATTTAACCTTTCTATTAAGATGTAATTTAACAAATTATTTTGGCTGTTTAAGTTTATGCTAATTAAAAAATTATTTAAGTAAAACAAGAAAATTAAAACAAGTAATAGAAAGTAAATAACTTCTGGGGGAGCAAAATTTCAGAAATTAATTTTGTTGCTAACAATAAGTAGTAAATATCACTAATTAAAAAACTCCTTTTATCTATGTAATTCAGATTTTAGATGTGATCAGAATTGGTCCAATATGTATTTTAAGTCTATTCACATAATACTTCTGCCCCTTTTTCAATTATTCATTCAATAATCCATTCATTCTCATATGTATAATAGATGTTTACTCACGGTCATAATTTTCTCATGAATAGTTATGAGTGGAAAATCCAGGGATTAATTCAAACCTATTCTTGACCTTCAGATGCTTAGTGGCTCATTTGCAAGGAGATATTTACCTAAATAACACTAACCCAAAGTTTAAAATAATGTAGCCGTTTTAAAAGATAAGCAGTTCAGGTCACTTCAGCACTTAAAACTCAAGCATGGCTCCTATTACATTTATATTAAAATCCAAATATTTAGCCTTGCCCTATACAACTATGGGTGTTTGGGCTGCTCTAGGGCTGCTCCCCATCTTCCCTGCTTTCCTTTATTGACTGTTGCAGCCAGGACAAAAATGTTTGTTTTAAAAGAGCTCAAATGCCTTCCGACCTACAGGGTAATGCTTTTGTTCTTTGCTTCTCTACCTAGAAAACAGGCTCTTGTACCACCAGCCGTCAAGGTCCACAGGGGTCACAGGTTCTAGGCAACACTTTGCACAACTTCCACATGAATCTAAAAAATTACACCATATAGAAAAACAAAGTACTCATGACCAAGAATTTTGTAACAAGAAAATCCTGGTTATGACTAAAAATATTTTAGAAGTAAAGACCTATCCATCATAAACTACTGTAAACATGTTAGAGTATACTGAAATGCAGGCATCTTAATGCAACTCCTTGTTTAATTCACAGAAAAATTAAGTACTTGACACAAAAATAAAATTTCCTTTCTAATAAATTTAATCTAAATTCAGCCAAGAATCTAAAAAA
The DNA here is from genome assembly GCA_004027295.1 of Dolichotis patagonum. Classification (NCBI taxonomy): domain Eukaryota; kingdom Metazoa; phylum Chordata; class Mammalia; order Rodentia; family Caviidae; genus Dolichotis; species Dolichotis patagonum. The sequence continues at coordinate 7,415 of PVJX010031728.1, forward strand.
ATCAGTTGTCAACTATTATTTATATTGCTTCAAATACGCAAATTTTGCAAAAAAGATTGGAACTGTCCTCATCTCTTTTAAAGGTTGCTGTCAGTAGCTTGTGCTTAGGCCTTCATTTTTGTTCTTAGTGTTATGAAAAGATAGCAAATGTGCTTTACCCACAGAGATGAGTTTTTCTTCAACAACAAAATTGGTCCAACATTTTTCCTTTTTATAGTTGTTTAGTTTATTCAAAACCACAAATACAGCCAGTTAGCGTTTGACTAGTTTCATAACTTGAGGAAAATCATTAAATTTATATACTTAACAGTGAAATCTTCTTGCAATATTTGAAATATAACAATAGTGAACTGAATAGACACTGAGGATTATCATAAAAATGAGGGCAATGCACCCCTCAGAAGATGTAAGACTTTGAATTTTAATAGGGAAAACACATGTTATGTGTCTTGAGAACACACTTTTCTCACTTGAGTGTGTGAGTGACACCAGGTAGAAGAGGAGGTCACCGCCCTCACTCCACGTCTCACTAGTTGAAAGAGGTAACTGCCTTGTGTAAACATGGCTTGCAGATCATGTGTGGCACACTGAGCTGAATGCCCAGAAAGTTGTGTGAGGTCTGCCAATGTCAGAATAGTCGCAAGTGGAAGCAGATGTGCTGTGTTTGGGCCATTTTGAGACAAGACTCTAGTTGTGCTGACTGGATTAAGTGTCTTCACTGTATTTACATAATTTCTAGTGCAGTACCTTTTGAAAATAATGGAATACTATCTGATCTTTTATGAATACTCATTGATGCCACTTGATTGAGTTTTTTGAACTGATATTATCTTCCCTTCCCTTTTCAGATATCTTGTAAATCCCAAGCATGGTATTTTGATTGTTTGTTTGACCTCTTCCAACCAATTGTCTGACAAGGAAGAAAAACTTTAGCTGAGTAATTATACAGAGAACTATGCACCTGCTTTTGTGGTAACCACTATCGAAGAAGAGCAGTACACATTCAGGCCGTCCTGGTCTGTTCTGGGTAATACAAAAACGGTTGTTGCACCTCATCAATTGAGCTGGAGAGATCAATAATCATAACTTCTCTGACAGGTACTCATTTCCCTGTGTGACGTGTTACTGAATGTTTATGCTTTAACATGTTTCAAAGTACCATTGCTTATTAAATCTCTCCTCTTTTGAAATACTAAGCAATGCTGTTTTATTGATGGGCTATTTACTGATGGCAGCAATAGGCACACATGCATTATCCTCATACAGCCGTAGCTTTAACAGTCTGCAGGTAGCACTGAAAGTATTTTACTATCATCTATGTACGGCAGTTTGGCTACTATGACAGTTGGAGCTGCCAACATTTTTGTGGAAAGGCACACAAATGAATTCTCTGAAGGCCTTGCAGAACTGAACTGGTGTATCAAGATCTAAGAGTGGCTAAGCTTCTGAAGAAGCATCACTGATCTGATAACTTTTTGTGGTTATAATAAATGGAAACAGTTTCTGGAAATCAAAATGAAAAATATTTTACCTTTCTTAGTAAAGCCAATGCAAAGGATGGATGAAATTTTGACAACATTTTGACTTACTACAGTGTCAAAATCCTACATCCTGCATCTAAGTTTGAATGTGAGACTCAGCATGTTAGTTTATATTCCGTATTTTCAAGTGAGTAATCTTTAAAACATAGAGAATTTGAATCATTTTACATAATTGTTTTGCCTATTTTGTTGTTTTTCTAATTTTTTTTCTCAAACATAAATTCTATAGATCTTACAAATCCACTCTTTTTAGCTGTTGTATAGCATTGTATGTTAGTGGTTAGAAAGACGGTTTATCTTTGCTTCCTCTTTTAGGATGGTTAGCTTGTTGACAGCTTTTTTTCTACTTTCAAATGCAGCAAAATGATAGAAACAATTCTTACACATGTCCTGCACACAACTAGTTTATCTAGGGTGGAACAAAAAACCAAAAACCAACAAAATAAATCAGAAAATAAATTGAAAAAGAAAAAGCAGGATAAAAGTGACATAAAGTTTATATCATTAATGGAAACAGTTTTATATAGATATAGATTAGTTTTATATAGGTATAGATTTTATGAAGGAAAGGGAAAACAGGTCATGGGATGATTTATTGTAGCTTCAGGATGGCAGTTATCTTTGGGGAGTTGACTAAAGAATAGACAAAAAACTATATTTTCTATCTTTTTTTCTTTCTTATATAAAATAAAAAAGGGGAAATGACAATTTCTGTGTATTCATGGTGATATCTACATAATGTCTATTTTGCAGCTTACTATATTATTTTTCAAATTGTTTTTTACCTGACAGGGTTTATTTGAAGTAGATACAGGACACACTCAAAACTGGGCTGCAGATGTTCAGAGAAATGGGGCACTTCAAATTGTATAAACAAGTTTAAGATTCACATACATAATTGCCTCAGTTGAAAGAATTAGTTATAAGACATTTAAAATGCACCTATAAAAACATATATAATAGAAATATTCTCACAGTTAATAAACAGTACTGAATTATGAATAGTATCCTCCAAAATATGTCTACCAGGTAATTCTGATGTACTTGAAAATAGGGTCATTGCAAATGCATTCAGTTGAAATTAGGTCATATTAGATTAGGATGAATTCTAAATCTAAGAGAACACACGCTGACATGGACTTATGGAAAATGAAGGCAGCTGTGGGAAAATGGAGCTAGAATTTTCAGTGACACAGTCCCAAGTTTAAAAACCCTCAAGGATTGTTGTCTAACCGTTATTACCTAGGAAACAACACAGAAAGATTCTTCCTTAGAATTTAGGGAGAGTGCATGGTCCTGCCACAGTCTTGATTTTGGATTTCTACTCTCGTGTTCTGTGCGAGAAACAAATTTAGTCGTCTAAGGATGCTGTTTGTGGAAATACACTGCTGCAGCCATAAGAAACTATGGAAGCATTTGACATTCAGCCCCTTGGTAGTTCAAGATGAGGTCGGGCAGCCCACGGGAACCCTCACGATGAAGGAACTCATGTGCCCTTAACCACAATCCATTCTCCTCTCCCATAGCAGCTGGACAGGTAAGAGGTAAAGCTTCACTTAGGTAGGAAAGCACTGATAGGTGTTTTTCAGTTCCTCATGAACTAGAAATAGGTCCAGAATAAAATACAAAAAAATGTTTTTGAGCACATCTGGTGAAAATACATGTAGTATGAAAAGGCAAAACACTAAGAATTGGTTTAGGGACAAGTGACTAGGATTTGTAATTTTCCGGAATTTAATTTCTTCATAATTGATAGAGTCTCATCAAGATGAAATGAAATAATATGGAAAGATCTTGGTACCATAATAAAATCCAGATTTTTCTGGATTTTGTGGGTAGATTATACCCACAAAAAGTGTAAATCAGTGGAGTTGAAATGAAATGGTAGACAATGGGTCAGTCCAAAATATTTATAATGACTCGGTCTGTCTGTCTCTCTATCTCTGTCTGTCTCTGTGTCTCTGTCTGTCTGTCTGTCTGTCTGTCTGTCTCTGTCTCCTTCTCTTCCTCCATGAGTTCAAAATACTGAGAATGAGTAGCATCTTCTGAAATTAGAAGATTGGGGTGAAGGAATAATAATCAGTGACATAGGAAATTAATACATTTTAGTTATTCAAATTATCAAGATAATTATCAGTGCATGAGCTGATGTTATCAATTACTGCAAGAATATAATTTTATCACAAGCCTGGGTATTCACACTGTGGTGTCATAAGCCAATCATTCCTGTGCATATGTAGCCACTCACCAGCCATGTTAGATTTATCAGCACAGAATTACAGAGGGCTGGCTTCCATTCCTTGTATTTGTAACATAAGCTACCTTAATGTTAAAAAAATCCCAATACGAATCTTCAGGCTGGCAATTTTGAAACTGAATAAGAACCATTTAGGCAGGCACACTCAATCTGCTGATATTCTTGCTAACTGCTGCCCTTTAATCCATCTACTGTTCAAATTACACACCTTGCAGCCATTCAGCAACTGTGAATCACACTGCCTCATCTTCCAGAGCAGTTAATTATCTCCAGACAGGTTTGAGTGTCTGAGGAAATTGCAAGAAGATTTATAATTGCACACTGAAATAAACTAAGTTTCTTAAACATCTTTTGTTCAGCATTTACAATTTCTACACCATTTAGATTTTCAGCTATCTGACAGGAAATAGAAAACTCCATTTATTTCACAGTCCTGATGGTGGCATCAGCATCATCCTTTCAGCTGGATAAAAGGGAAGCAAAAAATCTTATGGATCCAAATAGCTCTATAAAATCTGAAGAGAACATCAGAAATTCTATGGGTAAAATATATTGTTATTTTCAAAAGGTCAAAGTGGAAGGATTTACTAAAGAAGTACTGAAGTTCTTTGACAGTGAAGTTCAGTACATGACTGTGTCATGACAGTGACATGTGTCACTTAAGGACATGGAAACAGTCAGAAGCGTGTGGTTAGAGGATCTTACGGTGCTGGCATCATGGAGTGAGGGCACCTGCACAGAACTTGAGGGTCTGGGTCGTGTGGCCACTTGACGCTATTACGTGACATAGTAAACAGTGTTTCAGAATGTGCGTGGTGTCACACTGAATACAGTTTTATACTAAGCTTTTTATTTTTGTAACTAAAATACACACAATATTTTTTATTATTACATATTAATGTAAATTTGTACAATCACTATGGAAATTAGTACAGAAAGGCCTCAAATAACTGGAAATATAAATTCCATTTGAACCTGTTATGGCACATCTGCATACTTCCCCAAAGGGTTAAAACATCACACCAAAGTGGCATGTACATGCCGTGTTTATGCAGTGATACGTGCACACCAACTCATGACAGCTGGCTCTTGGAAGCCATCTGTTTGTGTCCATTAACATATGAATGAATACGAAAATTGTGGACATATAAGCACAAAGCATAAAAAGTATTTTACAGTAAAATGATCAATTGCTAACATGGTTGTTATTACCAAGCATTCTGTACTATTCACAATTATTTGTTCTATGCATTTCTAAGACATAGCACAGTAAGTTTGTTCACATGAGAATCACCAAAAACTGTGAACGATATCTTACTCTATGAATTATCAGGTGATAGGAATCTTTTAGCTTCATCATGATTTTATGAGATCACTATCAAATATGTAGGCTATTATGTAGTTTGTTCTTGATCATAATGTTGTGATGCATAACTGTGCATAACTGGTTGTGTGGTGCATAACTGTGCTTTTATGTTTACACAGTCACTTGAGAATCTCACCAGATTTTGAACCCGACAGATAGGATCCTCTAATCATCACCACCACTTTCTTTATATAGATTATGCACCAATTAAATCGCACACTTAGGGATTTTTTTTTCAAATTATTGTCATCTTTAATACTCCAAATGTTGTCTCTTTTGCTTGAATTCTTCCTGGATACACTACTGCTTGCTTTATTTCACTAACTCTTTTGAAGTTCTGTGAATACATGATATCTATGTTTGTTATTTATTATCTATTTTTTCATTGTAGTTTAAGGTTATATACTCTGTCAGATTTTTCAGTATATGGGAAATAGAAATATTCTTATCTTCTCTTTGGAATATACTGTTTTATTTTTCATAGATGAGTAATAAAATAAAGTTGTTCTTCTAAAAGCTTTCCTTCAACTTAGCATCAGAAAACATTCTAGAAAAATATCTAAAATATTTTTTAATTTTTTACCTATGTCTTTATTCTTCCTCAGCTCCTGAATCTATAGCACATGAAGTACAACTGAGCTGTCTACACAAAAGTAGTGCAAATATTTATCTAGCAAAAAGCATGCTTTATTTCTTGGTGTATTTTAAGTTCCTCATAGGCACACTGAATAGTAGAGATACTGGCACCAGAGGCCTCTCTGGTCTTTTAGAGAAGATAGGTTAGAGAGAGGAATCGGTGTCCAGATGGGGAGCCTAAGACATTGAAAAATGCAGAATCACAATGACAGAATGACAGACACTAAAAACTAAAAACTGGACTCAGAAATCTGCAATGTTGGACTGCCTTTCAGGAACCACTGCCTCAATTATTTCCTCAAAGCGAAGTTTAATTTCCTTTTACTAGCTTCTCAGAACTTAGATGGTCAGAAGTATTATGATTGTGAACACAAAGGCATGGAAATTTCCCAGGGGCAAAATTCACAGCATATATGTGTGTGGTGTACCCTACACTTTTACTGGTTGTTTGCCCTAGGTGAACTCAGGTTGACTTACAAAGAAAATGTTTTTTGAAAAATATCATCTTTTGAAGAATTGCCCCCCAAAAATGTGATAAAAGCCATAACTCTGTATTTTCATACCCTATGAGCAGATTATGGTTCTTCTTTGTGTTTTAATAAAGAACTTGGGCAAATTCCTTGTGTCTCAGCTTACCCACTTGTGACACTATTTAGAAGACTAACACAAGATTTAAATAAACAAGACAAAATGTGCTAACAGACGTATGCTTGTGCATGGTAAACGCTCCATTTAACCTTTGGTATTGTCTTTGTAGTAGATTACAATTATGAAATTGCCTTTAGGCTTGTAATAACAGCAATTTGAAGTATTTTGTTGTTCTATCTGAATATCAAATAAAGAGGCTTAAACTTTTAGAGCTAAGACCATGATACAGATTTTATAGGACTAGTTGGTCACTGAGATAAATATATGAAAACACAGAGAGAAGTACCAGGAGAGTAAGTCACTCATATGTTCATTCAGGTGGGATTTAAAACAGAGAAGTCTGCATATTTAGAGACTTAGGTGGTAGAAGACTAGAATGATGGCTGATTTATATTATTTAAGCATTGCTGTGTGTGTACACATTTGTGTAGTGGGTTTATGTTTCTCTAGTAGCTCTAAAAATACATGAAATATTTCCCTTATCTGTTCCATTTTTTTCTTTTTGACAATTTACACTTTATGTTTCTCTCTTTGTTCTTGTTTCCTTTCTCCAGTCTCATAAATAATATTATGTTTTTCTAAGTCATTGTAAAGGAGTCATGGGAATTTTAAACTAAATTGATAAAGCTGTAAAGGAAGGATTGAAAGGCAAGAGAGTACACTGTGACTTCAGTTTGAAAAGATGTGTTGTGTTACTGCAAAGGTAGAGGCATCTTTGAGCTGAAACATGGGAAGGGAACGGGAACTATTACAAGTTTTCCAAGGGAAACATCAGTGGAGGAAGTATTTCAGCAGGTGAGTGGGAAGGAGACAGCTAGTTAAAACAGTAGAGTAAAATGTGTACTTTAACCCCTTCATAGGGATGAAACAAGAGCAAGATTTATGAATACTTTCACACCCAATCACTCTCACACACACATTCATTTTAAGCATATCCATGTTTCTATGGCAATGGGAAATGTGAACTGGGGAGTGGGATGAGAGGAGCAATAGGTTTCCTCTCTGTCACCCTGCTGAGGCTACTGGGTGGGGTGGGGGGAGTGTAGCACAGGGCTTAATCTTCACAGTTCACACCTGTGATTCTCTCCTGGATTGCCCCTGAAATTTCCATCTAGTCCCACACCATTGTGTTCTGAGTCTTTCCAATTCCCAGTCTCTGAATGTGAGATTTCCAGTCTCAGCTCTGCCAAGACCAGAATAACGTATGATACTATTTAAAAAGTCAAACAATAGATATTTCTTCAAGGAAAGTATAAAAATGGGCAATGAGAGGGAAGTCACCAAAATGGTGCAATGGGAAGAAGCAGAAAGAACATCTCTGAGAGTCACCATTCAGGCACTGGAATATAGCAAGGTGAGGAAGACAATAAGGAAGGAAGTGGGTCTCCAGGACCCAGGAAAGATCTGAAGTGTGAATTGAAGCCCATGGAGGAAGACAGAGAGAGAGAGAGAGAGAGAGAGAGAGAGAGAGAGAGAGAGGAGAGAGAGAAGAGAGAACCTTTAATGAAGAAGGAGGTAGCCAGGGATGGCTTCTTCTTGAGATGGAACTCTCTGTGCAAGAGGAGCGATTCAAACCTGCAGACACACAGTAACCACTGGCAGGCCAGGATGCCTCCACAGAGAGACATCACACTGGAGGGCCAGCAGATGTGAAGGACTGCATTAGCTGGTGGTGAGTGCTGAGGTCTCTGTCGTCCTGCACAAGAGTGACTGACTGGGAGCCCACTGAGCTCAGAATTCACCTCAGCTGCAAGCTCCATCTAGCAGCTCCCAGCTGGGCTCACACCAACTGCGGAAAGTGCTGACGGATGCAGGCTGCGTGAGTCTGGTCTTGACTCGATGGTGCAGGCTATCTGGGATTGTCCACTACCCCAACACAAAGTTACCACTAGCTTGCTAGGATACATCAGTACAGATTGTGACTGTGTCTCCACAAATGGTCTACCAGACACAGCAGAGACAAACCCGGAAGTGGACTTTTTTTCCCACTCACTCGTATTTTTCATTGTTGTTCTGGTTTTGTTTTAATTTTTTCCTTCATTGTTTGATCTTGTTGTTATATGAGTGTGAACATGGTTTCCAGGCTTTGTGATTGTTGTTCTATTCTTTTTTTATCTCTTCCTTCTCTCCTTTCATCCAGTCTTCTGCAACCAGTCTCCCAAGGTTAGCATGATCCACCTTTGTCCTCCAGTCTTTCTTCTAATCTCTTCCTGTTGTTCAACTTCCCTATTCTCCCTAACCCCTTTTAAATTTTAACTTCTGAAGTAAATTTGACATACTAAGAACTTATATACTGCATATAATTTTCTGGACTGCTTTAGATTTTGTTATATAACAACAAATCTAGTTCATGTGATTAAAGGTGGCAAATTAATATTAAGCTCACTTTGGTATTTTCTAGACTCTAACCATTGATACTGTTAATGCTGACTGTAGCACTTTAGCCAAAAGTGACGTGATTATTCTAATCAACTGTTCTTCCTGCTATTCCAAGACTGAGATTGACTAAGGGTCATGGGGAATACTGTGGTGCTGTGCCAAAACAAACAACAAACAAAAGACAAACAAACAAACAAAAACCAGGGCTGGGCCAAACAGGCAGCAATTTTTCTTCTCCAACAAATTAAAGATGTTCGATCTTGCAAGATACACAAACTCCAAAAACCAGTAATATCTGGAAGTTACTTCAGAGAGATAGTCATTGCCTAATGGTTCTAAATAGTAGCAATAAAGCAACCCACCATAGGCAAATTAAAAGCATCACCCCAGGAATTAAACTAAAAAAGAAAAGAAAATGAAAAGACCCTTAAACAATATGCAACCCCAGACATCCAGTTCACTAAAGGCAAACAGAGGGTCAGTGAGTTGGGACAACCTGGAAACCATGCACCTGGCCCCTCTGAAGTAGTAAACAAAGTAATTGAACAAGGTTATAAAGATGTCAAATCAGAAATAATTTCTCAAACAACTGTAAAGATGGTACCCACAATGAAAACCATGAGTAGTGACTTTGGAGCTGACACCCCAAAAACCAGTAAATCTGGAAGTTATCTGAGAAGCATAAGAAAGTTTGGAAGCCATAAATGCTAAGCAAAGTAAAGAAATGGAATCCCTAAGGCAGATTCAAGCAGATATCTAGGAGGTAAACATTCCACTCAAAATATCCACAGCAGATTATTGTGAAGACAGGATCTTAGATACAAAAGGCAAGTTTGTGGTTGCCATTCACGAAAAGAAAGATTTCTTAAAAACAGCAAGGAACTGTGAGAAACCAATCCAGAAACTGGTAGATGAGGCAACTGAGAATAATTTAAGATTCATTGGAGTCAATCAAAAAGCATGATACCACAAATTACATTTTAAAAAAACTGTTAACAGACATCATGAAGGAAAATTTCCCTGTTAGGGAAAAAGAATTTGACATATACATAAGTTTAGCACGCAGAATTTCAATTAGCCACTATCAAAAAAATTCTGCAGCCAGACATATAATAAACAAGATTCCAGAAATTCAAAACAAGAATAGAATCTTCAAAGCTGTTAGTGAAAAGAAATAAATCACCTATAAAGGAAAGTCCATCAAAATCACAGCAGATTTCTCAGCACAAACTCTCAATAGAAAAGAAATTGGAGATTGGACTGAAATTCCAAAGGAAAAACACCTACAGTCCAGAGTGATGTAACCCATTAAACTATCTTTCAAAACTGATGGAGACCTGACAAGCACAAGGATCCGAGTTCAATTCCAGTGTTAAAACACTGATGGAGAGATAAGATATTCCCATGACAAAGAACATCTGAGGAAATTTGTGAGCACCAAACCAGCACTCCAAAATGTTTTTATGGACATTCTAGACAGAGATAACAAGGACTACAAATCCATAAATCCCAATAGAAGAAATCCACCAGATAAGGCAAACAATTAAACAATGGGAGGGAAAAAGTGGCTGAGGGCCAACAAGAAGATAACATTACAAGGATAAATCAATACATATAAGTCACAGTCATGAATATTAATGGTCTCAATTCACCTATCAAAAGACAGAGATAGGCAAAATGGATCAAGAAGCAAGATCCAACAATATGCTGCATACAAGAAACACATTTAATTCAAAAAGAAATTCATAGACTGAAAGTCAAAGGATGAAAAACAATACACCTTGTCATAGAAACTCAGAAAAAATCAGGGGTACCTATTCTATTCATGTACAAAGTTAATTTCAAGCCAAGACCAATTAAGAGGGATGATGAAAGTCACTATATCCTTGCAAAGGAACAATCAAAGAGAAAGAGATAACCAGCATAAATATATTTGTAGCAAATATTAATGCACCCAAGTATATCAAACAGATATTACCAGACATAAAAATCAAATTAGCATTAATACAATTATATTGGGGGATCTCAATACTTCACTGTCCCAGACAGGTCAACTAGAAAAAAAATGAACAATGAAATATTATAAATGAGCCAAATTTTTGAGTAGTAGATTTAGTAGATGTCTATAGAATGTTCTACCCCACAACATCAGAATATACATTCTTCTCAGCTACACATGGAATATTTTCCAAAATAGACAACACACTAGCTTATAGAACATGCTTAAGTAAGTGCAAAGAATTTAAATTATCTCATGTATATTATCAGATCTTGATTCAATGAAGTTGGAAACCAACGGCAAAAGAAATCACAAGAACTTCACAAACACATAGAAATTAAATTCAATCGAACAACTCATTGGTCACTTGAAATTGAAGAAATTAGACAGTTTCTGCAATTAAATGATAATGACAATACAACCTATCAGAATATATTGGATACAATGAAAGTAGTTCTATGAGTGAAATTTATAGCAGAAAATATTCACATTTGGAAAACAGCAAGTGCAAATAAATAATTTAATAGTGTACCTTAAACTTTTTGGAAAAGAATTGCAGGCTAAGCCAAAAGCTTGTACAAGGGAGGAAACTATAAAGATTAGAGCAAACATTAATGCATAAGAGACTAAGAGAACCATGCAAAGAAAAAAAAGAATCAAAAAGTTGATTCTTCAAAAGATTAAACAAAATCAATAAACTCATTTCCAACCTCATCAAATAAAAGGCTAAAAACTCAAATGGATACAATTAGGAATATAAAAGATACAACTGCAACAGGCTCTGCAGAAATCCAGAAGATCATATACACCTACCTTGAAAACTTGTATTTTAATAAGCTGAAAAATGCAGAAGAAATCATCATCTTCCTAGATACAGATGGATTACCAAAGCTGAACCAAAGACATAAAAAAAAATTCTGAATAAACCAATATCAACCAATGAAATTGAAGATGTAATTAAAAACCTACCAAAAAAAAAGGCCAGGTCCTGACAGATTCACAAGAATTCTACAAGACATTTAAAGACTTAAAATTGCTACTTCTCAAAATATTAAGTGAATTAAAAGGGAATCAGCACTGCCAAATTCATTCCTGGAAGCAAGAGTCACCATGATACCAAAACCAGACAAGGACCCAACTAAGAGAACTACAGGCCAATCTCCCTAACGAACATAGATGCAAAAATCCTCAGTAAGATGCTGGCAAACAATGCAGCAAATCATCAAGAAGAATGCACACCATGACCAAGTGGGATTCATCTCAGGGACTTAGGCATGGTTCAATATATGTAAGTCAATACATGTTATAAGCTATATTAAGAGAGCCAAAGACAAAAATCATATGATCACTTCAGTAGATGCAGAAAAAGGTTTTGACAAAGTGCAGCACCAATTTATGATAAAAGTCCTACAGAAAATTGGAATAGATGATCTTTATTTCAATTTGATAAAAGCCATCTGTTATAGATTAAAAACTGGTGGTCAATTTAACACCAGTGGAATTAAATCACCATGGGGCTGAGCATAGATGTTTCACCTGAGGAAAGTTGCCAGCATAAGTAGAAACATGAAGACGGAGAAGAGAGGTATTGAGGCATTGTGGCATTGTGGGTTTTCTCTAAGTGTTGCTGTTTGAGTCATTGGTTCTCTTGGAGGAGCTCTGGTTTATACTTCGAGCATCACTTCCTGGCTCCAGAGGGGAAGATGTCTGCTGTTTCAGCTCCAGGACAAATTCATCACACTGGCTTCCTGGCACATACTCTACTGTTCTTATCATCGGAGGAGCTCAGTACCTCCATGTCGCTGAGCATGGCTCTGGTCTTTATTATGAGCGTGACTTCTTGGCTCCAGTGGAGAACTCTTAACCTACTGGCACAGCTTCTTCACCCTGCTGCCATAGACTTTCTAGCTTCCACGGCTGAACTTTGGGCCTTCCCAAAGGAAGCATAGATCCATAAAAAGGACTGGTGTGAGTCCTTTTTGTAGACTTTAGACCTCCAGTTGGACTCATGGGAGGCATTGTCATGGACTCTGAGTTTCCATCTGGACACATGTAGGACATTACTGTGGGATTCAGACCCTTAGTGGGATATTCTATGTCTTTGGTGTTGTGGACAGATTTCCTGCAGTTTCTTGTGTTCACCCTGGGTGACCATCATAAAATAATATTATGAATTCCTTGTCCTGATTCTAACTGTTCTCTGTACAACCCTTGACTAAAACACCATCTATAACAAACCAACAGCCAACGTCATACTAAATGGACATAAACTCTCTAAAATCAGGAATAAGAAAAGGATGTCCATGTTCCATACTCGTATTCAACAGTGTCCTAGAAACTTTCGACAGAGCAATTAGACAAGAGAAAGATGTAAAAAAAAAATAATCATAAGAAAGGAAGAAATTCAATTTATGATTATTTGCAGATGACATGTTATTCTGCATAGAAGAACTCAAAAAATCCTTTAAAAATTTCTAGATTTAATAAGCAAATTAAGAAGCATAACTGGATACAAAGTCAATACTAAAAAATCAGTAGCCTACTTGTACGCAAAAAACAAACTCACTGAGCTAAAAATTAGGGAACCAACACCTTTCACAATAGCATCCAAAAAATTAAATGCCTAGGAATCAATTTAATGAAGGATGTAAAATACTTCTACAGTGAAAACTACAGTACTCTGAAAAAGGAGTGTGAAAATAATATCAGAAAATGTATAGATATGTCTTGCTCTTGGGT
>PVJX010031729.1:0-20982 GCA_004027295.1 Dolichotis patagonum
GGCCTCAATTGATGCAAACACTACACACAGGGAGATTTGATGACCTGGAAGAACCTGAAGATAAAGAACTAGCAGGAACTAAATGCTGACCTACATCAATACTACTAGCCTTGTCAGCCCAGGAAGAATACAGGACTCACCCAACAGGCCCTGCAGCAGGGAGTCAGGTGACTGGCCCACCTATTCATTGTGGGACCCAGCAACTAGACAAACACCAAACTTACAGTAGGACACCAAGATACACACTACCAAAAATTCACACTAACAAGTCTGAAGAACCAAACACTAACTCGAAAGAGGAAAATGGTAAAATGAAAAGGCATAATGCAATCTCAAACATCCAGTCCAACAGGTGCAACTACAGGAGACACTGAAATAGAGGACTCCAAAGGTAACACATCAAGAATCTCTGAAAATATAGCGAATGAAATAAAAAAAACTCCATGAGGCCATAGAGGAAATAAAATTAGAAGTACTCTCCCAGGTAAAGATAGAAGTAACAACCTTAGTAAAAGAGATGCTGAGGGCAGCTAAAGAAGAAATAGAGAAAATCACAGGAACATGGGAAACTGATTGAAACCTTGAATGAACAATATAGAAAAGGAGCAGAATTCATGAAGCAAAATGAAAGAGATATCCAAGAAACAAATAATTCTATACAAAGCATGCAAAATCGTGTAAATGAAGCTGAGGGAAGGATTTCAGAACTAGAGGACAGGATTGCAATTAGCGATCATGAAAGGATAGAACTTTTAAAAATAACAAAGCAGCATAAAATAACAATCCAGAAGCTTCAAGATGATGTCAAGAGCAACAATATAAGATTAATAGACATTAGTGAAAATTCAGGAGTCAATAAAAATGACAAATCTAAAATATTCACAGAAATAATAGGAGAAAACTTCCCAAACATGGTGAAAAATCTGATATGCAGATAAGCGAGGCATATAGAATGCCAAACAGTCACAACCAGCATATAGCTACACCCAGACACATAATAATTTAGATCTTATTTACAACATAAAAACAGAATACTAAAAGCTATTAGAGAAAAAACACAGGTCACCTATCGAGGAAAGCCCATTAGAATCACAGCAGACTTTTCAACACAAACCCTCAAGTCAAGACATTATTGCAATGAGATATTTCAAGCCCTTAAAGAAAACATCTTTCAACACAGACTGACATACCCAGCAAAATTTTCATTCAAATTTAATGGAGAAACAAGATACTTTCATGACAAAGAACAACTGAAAAAATTTGCGTCCACGAAACCAACCTTAGAAAGAGTGTTGAATGACATACTAGACAGAGATACAAATGACCACGATACACAGAACAACAGAGAGAAAACATCAGGTAGGACACGCAATTAAAAAAGGGGGAAAACCAGAAAGCAACCAATTGGAACATAACATGGCAAAGTTGATCCAGTACATATCAGTGATATCCATAAATGTAAATGGTCTCAATTCAACTATCAAACAAAATAGCCTGACAGAATGGATCAAGAAATATGATCCCACAATATGCAGTACACAAGAAACACATCTGACCCAAAAGGAAACTCATAGATTAAAAGTCAAAGGATGGAAAACAGTATTCCATGAAACAGGAACCCAGAAAAAAGCGGGGGTAACTATTCTATTTGAAGACAATGTGAATTTCAAACCTAAAATGATTAAAAGACACAAAGAAGGTCACTACATACTTGTAAGTGGAAAAATTCAAGAGGAAGAACTAACAATTTTAAATATATATATATATGCACCAAACACAGGAGCACCCAACTATATAACACGATACTAATGGACATGAAAAACCAAATACACAAGAACAGAATTATTACAGGGGACCTTAACAGCCCATTGTCACAAACAGATAGATTAACTGGACAAAATGTCAGCAAAGAAATAATAGAACTGAATCATACCTGTGAGCAACTGGACTTAGTAGATTTTTACACAGTGTTCCACCCAACTACAACAGAATACACATTCTTCTCAGCTACACACAGGACATTCTCCAAAATGGACCATATATTATCCCATAAAACATTCTTAAGTAAATGCAAGGGTATTGAAATTATCCCATGCATACTATGTTACCATAGTGCACTGAAACTGGAAAATAATGGCAAAAAAATGGCAAAACCTGCATCTATACATTGAAATTAAACAACAACCTTTTAAACAACCAATAGACTACCTATGAAATTAAAGAAGAAATAAAGCAATAACTACAATTTAATGAAAATATGGAAACAACCTATTGCAATCTGTGGGATGCAATGAAAGCAGACTTAAGAGGAAAATATATAGCAATAAATAGTCATATCAAGAAAATAGAATGAGCACAAGTAAACAACCTAATGCTTCATCTCAAGCTACTAGAAAATGAAGAGCAAGTTAAAACCAAAGCTCACAGAAAAGAGGAAATAGTAAAGATTAGAGCAGAGATCAATGCAATCAGAACTAAGAAAACAATACAAAGAATTAATGAATCAAAAAGCTTGTTTTTTGAGAGAATAAACAAAATTCACAAACCTCTAGCTAACCTTATAAAGCCAAAGAAAGAAAAAACACAAATCCATGCGCTAAGGTGTGAAAAGGGGGAAATTGCTACAGATCCAATGGAAAGTCAAAAGATCATGCACACCTACTTTAAGAATCTATACTCAGAGAGGAAAGCACAGAAGAAATGGACAGATTTCTAGAAACATATGAATAACCAAAACTCAACCAAGAAATGTAGCAATTTTGAATAGTCCAATATCAGCTATTGAAATTGAAAATGTAATAAAAACCTTACCAACAAAGAAAAGTCCAGGTTCTGATGGATTCACAGTGGCATTCTACAAAAAGTTTAGAGAAGATTTGATGCCAATGCTCCTTAAACTCTTTAATGAAATTGAAAAGAAAGCAATGCTCCCTAAATCATTCCCGGAGGTAAGCATAACTTTCATACCAAAACCAGAGAAAGACCGAACCAAAAAGGAGAACTATAGGCCAATCTCAATAATGAACAGTGATGCAAAGATTCTCAATAAAATACTGGTAAATAGAGTGCAGCAAATCATCAAGAAGATTATGCATCATAACCAAGTGGGGTTCTTTTGAGGAATGCGGGGATGGTTTAACATATGCAAATCAATAAATGTGGTACACTGTATCAGCAGAGCCAAAAACAAAAGCCACATAGTCATGTCAATAGATGCAGAAAAAGCTTTCAATAAAGTCCAAAACATGTTCATGATAAAAACGATTCCGAAAATCAGAGTACATGCTGTCTACCTCAACCATATAAAGGCCATCTATGACAAACAAATAGCCAGTATTATACTAAATGGACAAAAACTAAAACCTTTCACTTTAAATTCAGGAACAAGATAAGGATGTCCACTATCACTATTCCTTTTCAATATAGTTCTGGAAACACTAGCCACTGCAATCAGACAAGAGAGAGAAATAAAAGGAAAAAAAGATAGGAAAGCAAGGAATTAAATTATCACTATTGACAGATGACATGATACTCTATATAGAAGACCTGAAAAACTCCATTAAAAGACTGCTAGAGGTAATAAACAAATTCAGCAGTGTAGCTTGCTACACAATAAATGTGCAAAAATCAATATAATTACTATACACAAACAAGAAACTCAAGGAGAGAAAAATTATGGAAATATTGCTCTTCACAGTAACATCTGATGAAAGTGAAATACTTAGGAATCAACCTAACTAAGAATGTAAAAGACCTATATGCTGAAAATTATACTTCACTAAAAAAGGAGATTTAAGAGGATGTTAGAAAATGGAAGAATATTCCTTGTTCTTGGCTAGGAAGAACCAGTATTGTGAAAATGGTCATCCTCACAAAACTGTTATACAGATTTAATTCAATCTCAATCAAAATACCATCAACATACCTCACAGGTCTAAAGAAAACACTCCTAAAATTCATTTGGAAACAGAATAAACCTAGAATAGCAAAGGCAATTCTGGGCAATAAAGAAAAGGCAGGAGGCATCTCAATTCCTGACTTGAAACTGTACTACCAAGCCACAGTGATAAAATCAGCATGGTATTGGCAAAGACATAGATCTGAGGATCAATGGAACAGATTAGAAGATACAAGTATAAGTACAAAGACACTCAGCCACCTGACATTTGACAAAGGAGCTAAACATGTTCAATTGAAGAGAGATAGCCTCTTTAATAAATGGTGTTGGAAAAATGAGCTCTTCACATGCAGAAGACTGAAACTAGATCCATGCCTATCATCATGCACAAAACTAAAGTTTAAATGGATCCAAGACCTAAACATTAAAACAGAAACACTAAATCTACTGGAAAATATGGTAGGTAGAAGTCTTGGAGACATAGGATTAGGCAGACAATTCATGAACAAAATGCAAGCTGCACGGGAAATGCTTCAGAGAATCAACAACTGAGATCTCATATTATTGAAAAATTTCTGCACTTCAAAAGGAATTACCAGCAGGTTGAAAAGTAAACTCACAGAATGGGAAAGAATTTTAGCCAGCAACCCCTCAGACAAAGGACTTATATGAAGAACATATAAAGAATCAAAAAACAACAACCCTCCCAAATTCAAAGACTGTTTCCAAAAATGGGCATCTGAGATGAGCACTCAGTTCTCAGATAAAGATATACAAATGGCAAATAAATACATGAATAAATGTTTGCCATCACTAGTCATTTGAAAAATGCAAATTAAAACAACATTGAGATTTAATCTCACTCCTGAAAGAATAGCTGCCATCAAGAAATCAACTGATAACAAATGTTGGCTAGGCTGTGGGGAAAAAGGAGCACTTCTCCACTCTTGGTGGGAGTGTAGACTGATGAAGCCACTATGGAAATCAGTATGGAGAATTCTTAGAAGACTAGAACTGAAAGCTCCATTCAACCCAGTTATTCTCCTCCTGGGTATTTTCCCAGAAAACCTGAAAAGATCTTATTACAGTGATATGTATGCACCGATGTTCATAGCAGCAGAATTTGTAATAGCTACATTTTGGAAACAACCAAGATGCACATCAATTGTAGAGTGGATGAAAAAGATGTGGTATTTTTCTACAATGGAGTATTACTAAGCTATGAAGAAGGATGATCTTGAGGCCTTCATAGGTAAATGGAGACAACTTGAGACTATCCTCATTAGTGAAATAAATAAGAATCATATTTTTGAATATTACATTGTGTCTCTAGTGTAAAAAGTAATAAGAACTGTAGGAGTAATAAAACCCAAATTTGGTATTGTAAAAAAGAGAGGAAAAGAGGGTGCTTTAAAGGATATATTTGCATGTACATTTTAGTATGTAAGATGAATGACCATGTTACTGTTTTTGATATATCATGGAGCAGAACTGTTAACAGTCTCATTGCTTGAATGTGTACTTTGTATGTTTTAATTTTGTAACTTGAACAACTATTTCCAAGATGACAGTATGTAAGTTATAAAGTAATGATTTCTTTGTATTTTTTGTTTTTTTTTCACTTGGAATTTTTTATTGTTGCTACCCTTTTTTCTATTTTGTTTGTTTTGCTTTCTTTTTAAATAAAATTAAAGGAAAAAAATGTTATTGGTCTTCTGTATTTCCACAGAGTCTGTATTAATTTCACCCTTTTCATTCCTTATTGCATGAATTTGAATTTTTTCTTTCCTTTTTTAAATAAGGTTGGCTAGGGGCTTATCAATTTTATTTATTCTGTCAAAGAACCAACTCTATGATTCATTGATTCTTTGTATTGTTTTCTTAGTCTGTATGGTTTTAATTTCTGCTCTGATCTTTATAATTTCCTCCCTTTGTTGGCTTTGGGCTTGACTTGCTCTTTGTCTAGATGTTTGATGTGTAGCATCAGGTTGTTTATTTGTGTTTGTTCTGTCTTTCTGATATGGGAATTCAGTGCAATAAATTTTCCTCTGAGGACTGCTTTCATTGCATATCACAAATTCCAGTAAGTTGTGTTTGTATTTTCATTTACTTGTAGGTATTGTTTAATTTCTACTTTAATTTCTTCATGACCCACTGATTGCTCAGGAGTGTATTATTCAGTTTCCATGTGTTTGTTGGCTTTTTGCAGTTGCTTTTGTTACTAAATTCTAGGTTCATGGCACTATGATCCAATAACATGCATAGGATAATTTCAATTCTTTTGCGTTTACTTAAATATGTTCTGTTGGCTAGTATATGGACTATTTTAGAGAATGTCACTTGTACTGCTGAGGAGAATGTATATTCTGATATTGTTGGATGTAACACCCTCTCTATATTTATCAAGTCCATTTATTCACAGGTCTGATTCAGTTCTGTTATTTCTTTGCTGAGTTTTTGTCTAGTTGATCTGTCCCTTTGTGTCAATGGCATGTTAATATTTCCTGTTATACTTGTGTTATTGCTTATTTGATTTTTTCATTCCTATTAATATCTGCTTTGTATAGCTGGGTGCTCTGGAATTTGGTGCATATATATTTAAGATTGTTATCTCTTCCTCTTGAAGTTTTCCCCTAACTAGTATGTAGTCACCTTCTTTATCTCTTCGGATCATTCATGGTTTGAAGTCCACATTGTCTGCAAACAGAATAGCTACCCCCACTTATTTTGGTTTCCTGTTGTATTAAGTATTGTTTTTTGTCCTTTGACTTTAAGTCTATGAGGTGCTTTTTGTGTTATAATAGTTTCTTGTAGACAGCATATGGCTGGATGTTGTTTCTTGATCTATTCTGCCAGTCTGTTCCTTTTGATTGGTGAATTGAAGCCATTTACATTATTGGTTATAACTGTTATAGATTGGTTTATTGTTGACATTATCTTTCTGCTGTTGTGTCTTTAGCTTTCCATTCTGTTTAATTGTCTGCCTTGCTTGGTGGTTTTCTCCCGTGTGTATCTAGAATGTCTTTCAGTATTCTTTGTAGGGTTGGTTTGGTGTTCATGAAGTTCTTCAGCTGTTCTTTGTCATGGAAGTATCTTATTTCTCCATCCATTTTGAAGGACAGTTCTGCAGGGTATGTCAGTCTGGGTTGGAAGTGGTTTTCCTTTAGGAATTGAAATACTTCACTCGATGCTCTTCTGGACTTCATTGTTTGTGTTGAGAAGTCTGCTGTGATTCTGATAGGTTTTCCTTAATAGGTGATCTGTCTTTTCTCTCTAACAGCTTTTAGTAATCTGTTCTTATGTTGGATTTCTGGAATGGAGATTATTATATGTCTGGGTGTAGTTTTATTTTGATTATGGCTAATTGCACTTCTATATGCTTCACTAATCCATATGTCAGTTTGCATTCTCGTGTTTGGGAAATTTTCAGCTATTACCTCTGTAAATAGCCTCTTGATATCATTTGTGTTGTCCCCTTCTTTTTCATTTATCCCTATTAATCTTATGTTGTTTTTCTTTACATAATCTTTCAGCTGTTGAATTATTATTTCTTGATTCCTTGTTATTTTTAAAAGATCTTTCCTTTCCTGTTCACTAGCTGCAATCTTATCTTCAAGCTCTGAAATTCTATCTTCACTTTCCTTGAGGTGATTTTGGCAACTTTCAATAGAATTTTTGATTTCCTGTATATCTCTTTGAATCTGCTTCATGTATTCTGTTTGTTTTATAGTGTTCATTCAGGGATTCTGTCTGTTTGCTTTGTTCCTCTAATTTTTTACCTTTGTTTTCACTAGGTGTGTTCACTATTTCTTTCACTACTTTTATCATTTCTTGTTTTACCTGGGCAATTATTTCTGATTTGACTTTCTCCATAGATTCCCCAAGTTGCTTCTTTATTTCAGTTGATATCATTTCAGTCATTTCAGGTGTATGGCTTCTATTTCGTTCTATGTACATGGCTCCTAGGCTTTCTTGGGTTGGGCTGGAGATTTGAGATTCCCTTTTTGTCTTTCTTTGTCATTTTCCTATATTTTTTTGCATTAAACAGTGTTCCAATGCTTCCCCTGGGTGTGTTGAGAATAACCTCCTGAGCGCTCAGCTTCTGGGACTGAATGAATGTCACTGAGCTTGTCCCAGTCAGGCCTGCAGGACCTCCTAAACCCAGTCCAGTGTTTCAGGGAGTTGGGCAAGAACTCAACCACTGTAAGCACTGGTCTGAAACTCTCCCTGGGCCAGTGCTAGTGTGCTAAAAGTCCCCCTGCATGGTCCTGTCCTCCCGCACTGAAAGAAGCCCACTTGGCATGGTTCACTGAGGCCTACAAAACCTCCAGGGCCCAGTCCAGTGTCCTAGGGAGCTGGATAGGAATTCAACTGCTGGGAGTGCAGGTCTCTAACTCTCCTCGGGCCAGCACAGGAGCACTGGGACTCACCTTGCATGGTCCTGACTCCCCTGCAGGCTCTTGGATCCATGAATTGAAAAACAAAATCTGGGCATAGTCTACTGAGGTCTCCAGAACTTCTGGGGCCCAGTCCAGTGTCCTAGGGAGCTAGATAGGAACTCCACGACTGGGAGCGCAGGTCTCAAGCTCTCCCTGGGCCAGCACCTCAGGGCTGAGAGTCGTTGTGCTGTCTCAGTCTCCCAAACTGAAAGAAGGCTGCTGGGTGTGGTGCACTGAGGCCCTGGAACCTCTGAGGCCCAGTCTGATGTCCTAGGGAGCTGGATAGGAATTCAACCACTGGGAGCGCAGTTCTCAAACTCTTCCTGTGCCAGTGTTGGAGCCTTGGGACTCACCCCAGGAGGTCCTGACTCCCCATAGGTTCTTGGCTCCCTTAATTGAAAGATGGAAGATGGGCATAGTGTACTGAGGTCGGCAGAACCTCCGGGGCTCATTCCAGTGTCCTATGGAGCTTGATAGGAACTCAACTGCTGGGAGCTTTGGTCTCAAACTCTCCCTGGGGCAGCGCTGGAGCACTTATAATCACCTTGTGTTGTTCTGACTCCCCCACAGGTTCTTGGCTCTCTCTCAAGTCAGGAATGATGATACCTCCTGCTTTGCCTTTGTTGCCCAGAATTGCCTTTGCTATTCTAGGTTTCTTCAAGTTCCAAATGAATTTTAAGAAGTATTTTCTCTATTTTTATAAGGTACGATAGTAGTATTTTCATTGGGATTGCATTAAATCTGTATAACAGTTTTGGGAGTGCGGCCATTTTCATAATGTTGCTTCTTCCTAACCAAGAGCAAAGAATATCCTTCCATTTTCTAATATCCTCTTCAATCTCCTTTTTTTACAGTACTATTATTTTCAGCATACAGGTCTTTTACATTCTTGGTTAGATTGATTCCTAGATATTTCATTTTTTAGGTGCTATTGTGAAAGGCACTATTTCTATAATTTCTCAATGAGTTTTTTGTTTGTGTACAGGAATGCTACTGATTTTTGAGTGTTGACTTTTTATCCAGCTTCGCTGCTGAATTTGTTTATTACCTTTATCAGTCTTTTAATGGAGGTTTTGGGTCTTCTATATAAAGTATCATGTAATCAGCAAATAATGATAATTTAATTTCTTCCTTTCCTATCTTTATTCCTTTTATTTCTCTCTTTTGTCTGACTCCTCTGGCTAATATTTCCAGAATTATATTGAATAGGATTGGTGATTATGGACATCCTTGTCTTGTTACTGATTTTAGAATGAAAGCTTTCAGTTTTTGTCCATTTAGTATACTGTTGGTTGTTGGTTTGTCATAGATGGCCTTTATGAGTTTGTGGTAGTCACCATGTATTCTGAGTTTCTGAAGGGTTTTTATCATGGACATATGTTGGACTTTATCTAAAGCTTTTTCTGCATATGTTGAGATGATCATGTGATTTTTTCTGGCTATGTTGATTACATTTCTTGATTTGTGTATGTTACTGTATCCCTGAATTTCTTGAATAAATCCCACATGGTTGTGGTATATAATGTTCTTGATGATTTGCTGCATTCTATTTGCCAGTATTTTATTGAGAATATTTGCATCAAAGTTCATTAGTGAGATTGGCCTATAGTTCTCCTTTTTGGTTGGGCCTTTCTCTGATTTTGGTATCAGAGTGATACTTGCCTCTAAGAATGAGTTTGGCAGGATTGCTTCTCTTTCAATTTCATTGAAGAGTTTAATGAGTATTGTGTTCAAGTGTTCTCTAAATCTCTTATAGAATTCAGCCATGAGTTCTATAAGAACCTGGGCTTTTCATTGCTGGTAAGTTTTTAATCACATTTTCAATTTCAGTAGCTGATATTGAGTTATTCAAAATTGTTATATCTTCTTGATTGAGCTTTGATAGTTCATATGTTTCTAGAAATCTGTCCATTTCCTTTGTTTTTTCCACTGTATGTAAGTAGAGATTTTCAAAGTATTTATGATCTTTTGAATTTCCATGGGATCTGTAGTGATTTCTCTCTTTTCAGTCCTTAGTGAGTGAAGTTGTGTTTTTTTTCTTTCCTTTTCTTGATAAGGTTGACTATGGGTTTATCAATTTTGTTTATTCTCTCAATAAAACAGCTATTCAATTCAGTAATTTTTTGTATTTTTAAAATTTGCTCTGCAATAATTTCTGCTCTAGTCTTTACAATTTCCTCTCTTATATGAGGTTTGTGCTGTATTTCCTCTTCCTTTTCTAGGATCTTGAGATGTAGCATCAGGTTGTTTACTTTTACTCACTCTATTTTCTTGATGTGACTATTTATTGCTATATATTTCCCTCTTAAGACTGCTTTCATGGCATCCCACATGTTATGGTATGTTGTATCCACATTTTCATTAAATTGTAGGTATTGCTTTACTTGTTCTTTAGTTTCACCTGTAGCCCACTGGTTGCTCAGAAGGTTGTTGTTTAATATCCATGTATTTATGGAGGTTTTGTAATTTATTTTGCCATTAATTTCCAATTTCAGTGCACTGTGATCAGATATTATGCATCAGATAACTTCAATCTCTTTACATTTACTTAAGCATGTTTTATGGGTTAATATATGGTCTGTTTTGGAGAATGTCCCATGTGCAGCTGAGAAGAATGTATATTCTGATGTGGTTGGGTGGAACACTCTGTAAACATCTACTAAGAACATTTTGTCACAGGTGTGATTCATTTCTATTATTTTTTGCTGCCTTTTTGTCTAGTTGACAAAGTCTATCTCTTTGTGACAGTGTTGCATTAAGGTCTCCTATTAGAATTGTGATCTTGTGTTTGATTTTTCATATCCATTAGTATTTGTTTTATATAGTTGTGTCCTCCTCTATTTGGTACATACATATTTATAATTGTTAGGTCTTCTTCTTGAATTTTTCCACTAACAAGTATGTAGTGACCTTTTTTATTTCCTTTAATCATTTTAGGTTTGATGTTCACATTGTCTTCAAGTAGAATAGCTACCCCTTCTTTTTTCTGGGTTCCTGTTGCATGGAGTACTCTTTTCCATCTTTGATGTTTAATCTCTGAGTTCCCTTTTGAGTCAGATGTGTTTCTTGTATACAGCTTACTGTGGGATCCTGTTTTTCATTTACTCTGTCAACCTTTTTGTTGATATGTCAATTGAGAGCTTTTACATTTATGGATATAACTGATATGCACTGGCTCAATTTTGCCATGTTATGCTTCTCTGGTTTGTTTTCTGCTTTTTTCCCTTGTTTATTTGCTTGCCCTCCTTGTTGGTGTTGCTTTGCTGTTGTTCTGGAGATTATGTTCACATTTGTCTCTATCTAGTATGTCTTCCAATAATCTTTCTAGGTTTCTTTTGGTGGACATGAATTTCTTTAGTTGTTCTTTGTCGTGGAAGTATCTTTTTTCTCCATTAAATTTGAAAGACAGTTTTTCTGGGTACATCAGTCTGGGTTGAAAGTTGTTTTCTTTGAGGGATTGAAGTACTTCACTCCAAGCTTGTCTTAACTTGAGGGTTTGCACTGAAGAGTCTGCCATGATTCTGATGGGTTTCCCTTGATAGATGGGTTGTGTCTTTTCTCTAACAGGTTTTAGTAATTTTTTTATGTTGTATGTCTGAGATTCTAATTATTATATGTCTGGGTGTAGATATATATTGGTCATGACTCTTTGGCATAGTAGATGCCTCACTTATCTGCATATCAGATTTTTTCCAATGTTTGGGAAATTTTCTGCTATTACTTCTGTGAATAATTTACTTATGTCATTTATATTGACTCCTGCATCTTCATTGATTCCTATTAGTCTTATATTGTTTCTCTTGGCACCATCCTGAAACTGCTGTATTGTCATTTCATGTTGCTTTGTTGTCCTTATAAGTTCTCTTCTTTCATGCTGACTGTGATCCTATTCTGAAGGTCTGAAATTCTATCATCTTCATTTAAACATTTTATCCAGCTCTCAAGAGAAGTTTTTGTTTGTTCTATATCTCTTTGAGTTTGTTTCACAGATTCTGCTTGTTTTCTATATTGTTCATTTAAGGTTTCAATCAATTTCCCATGTTCTTGTATTTTTTAAATCTATTTCTTCTCTGGCTATGCTGATCAACTACTTTACTAAGTTTGTTTTTTCTGTCTTTAAGTGGGAAACTGTTTCTAATTTGATTTCTTCTATAGCATCATGGATTTCTTTATTTCATAAACTATCTTTTTGGAATTTCTGGGTTATGACTTTTAAAGTCCTGTATTTTTTTATTTTATTTAAAAACAAAACAAAACAAAACAAAACAAACAAAATAGAAAAAAGGGTAGCAACAATACAAAATTCCAAGGAAAAAAGAAAAGAACAAAAAAATACTAAAAAAATCATTACTTGATAACTTACATACTGTCATCTTGGAAATAGTTGTTCAAGTTAAAAGTTAAAACATACAAAGTACACATTCAAGCAATGAGACTGTTAACAGTTCTGCTCCATGATATAACAAAAACAGTAATATGGTCATTCATCTTGCACACTTAAACATATATGCAATTATATCTAAAGTCCTCTATTTTAATGTCATCTGTACTTGCTGTTGATGGGCTGGATGTTTGAGATTGCATTTTGTCTTTTCATTTTGTCATTTTCACCCTTTTGTCAATTATTTGGTCTTTCATTCCCAATAGTCTCAACTATCTGTAGTATGGATCTTAGGGCCCTACTGTGTAGTTGATGTTTGTCCAATTGCTTAGTATCACAATGAAGAAGAGAGCCAGTCACCTGAATTCCTCCTGCAGGGCCTGTTGAATGAGTCCCATATTGTTCCTGGGCTGATAAATCTAGGAGTATTGATGCAGGTCAACTCTTAATTCCTGCTGTTACTTTGTCTTTAGGTTGTTGCAGGTCACCAAAATCTCCCTGTCTATAGTGTTTGTGTCATCTGAGGTCCTACTGTGTCCCTACTGTGCTCCTGTCTGTCTCATAAGCCTTTTTGATTTGCTCCAAGTTGGGGGGAAGCCTTTTTGGCACACTCCTCACCCTGCCTGATGTTCTGTGGAAGAGGGAGACACTCACAGTCTTGCCAGACTCACCAAAGTCTTACAATTAGTTTGAGGGTTCTTTACTACTGCCCCTATTTACCCACTCTAGACCTCTATTTTAGGGGCATCCTCACGACACTGACTTCACCCTTCTCTGGTCTTCTGTTTGGGTGAGGTATGGAATGAATCTCCCATCAAGCTACCATGGTTAATTCGTGGTAGTCCAAGGCTCTGGGAGAAAGAGTGGGAGCCGGAAATCAACAGCAGTATTATGTCCAGGAGGTAGTGGGGACCCCAGCAGGGCTGGGCAGTGTCATTAGTTGGGGCATCCATGGGGCACATGTGAAGTTTGCCATACAGTGTCATAGGCAGTCCAGGTTCAAGGGCTGGGCTGGTGGCATTGGTCCAGGTATCCACGGGACACATGGGAAATGCATGGCATCGTGGCATAGGTGGTCCAGGTCTGAGGGCTGGGCTGGTGGCATCAGTCTGGGCATCTACTGGGTGCATGGAAAATATGCAGCATGGTGGCATAGGTGGTCCAGGTCTGAGGGCCAGGGCAGTATTGTCATTTTGGCTGTCCGCAGGGTATGTGGGAAGCACACTGCATAGCAGTGTAGGTAGTCTGCCACCAAGGGGTGGTCCCTATTCCATCACTTTTAATTTCCTCATCTATTTTAATTTTTAAAAGTAAGAGTATTTTATTAGATTCCATGAATCTGAGTAAATGATTGGATAGGCATGTCTGATGGAGGAGAAATAATGTTTTAGATCGTTAACTTGTATGTTCTTCATTTTCTAAATACTAATTCAGTGAAGTTGAACTTTTCAGAGCTTTCAGTGATACAAACAACCTACTTCAGCACATTGGCCATAGGTTTTCTACCAGAGTATTAATCTAAAACTTGTCTCAGTTGATATTAGGTGTTATTTGGTTTCTATGGGTTGGAAATGCTTATAATCCTGGATGTGGTGTCCCTAAGTAGAGAACAAAATGTTTATTTCTTGCTTATATAAACCCTTTTGTGTGATAGCAGAGAAAAAATTATATTTTCCTTTTTTTATTGGTACCAGGGATTGAACTCACGACCATGCACTTGCAAGGCAGGTGCTTATACCACTGAGCTAAGTCCCCAGCCCCTTATATTTTCTTTCTAAAATCATATTACTGAGGTTTGGTTAACTTGGATTATGTAATTTCCATACTGAGTTAAAATATCTACTATGTTTACCAGAGGTTCAATATTTAAAAATGGGATGTATTTATTTATCTATCATTGTTTAGCTTTTACTAGATCACCAGTAGTACATCACTACTGGTGATCTATATTCATATATAACATATAGATCAGCACTGGTGATCTGTATTCATATATAACAATATAACAATAATAGATAGTAGAAACAAGTAGACATTGCCTGTTAATTACAAGATCCCAGAACACATGTACCAAAGCCCTACAATGTGAGCTTCTCATGAGAATTCACACAGGTTTTCAATAGGATAACTTAGACCCATTGTTAACTTGAGGTATGGGATCCCAGCTCTGCTTCTTGGGACCCATATGTAGAAGTTCTTGTGAGTTTCCATGAGATTTCTACAGTATAAAAGGACACAGATACCATGAAGAACTTGATATCATGGCTTTTTTCATAAAAGCCCACACTGCTTTTTCCAGGGTATACCTTTGTCTTGCTTTTTCCTCTTTTACTCAACCCAAGCTTACTCTGCAGAGCTAGTTTATCACTTAGTCTTCACTTTTACTTTTTCAAATAAACTTTGGCACTGCTTTGTGCTTGTTTCATTCAATTCTTTGTTCCAGATGAGAACTTGGAACCCAACTGCAGAAGGAGAGGCAAGCAACCCAGAACCTAGTAATACTTATTTGGTGAGCCACTTTTAGAAGGATGTTGGGAGCCACTGAACTATGATCTGGTCACACGTATGGAGCTGAAAGCACAAGTGCCTGAACAAGAGTGCTTCAAAGCTACATGGCACCTGAGAAATGACCTGAGAACTTGCAGTGCTGGAGGTGAACAGATGTTCCAGCCCTGAGAACACGGGGTGTAAGAAGTGAGCTAGTTAAGCAAAGGAGCATGCTATGACAAGTGCATAAATAAATGCATTGCAGTGGTTGAGCAGTCCCTTCCACCCATCCAAAAAAAGGCTCCACCTGACCCCAACATTTTGTCTCTTTTTTTTTACTTCATCCTGTCATCATTCCTCCATCACCCCAGGAACTTGGAGAGCTCTTGTGGCCAGCAACAGAAAGAGTTACCTAACAGCATTTATTTGCACAAATATTAATGGTGCATTAACCCAAAGAAAATTTATACCAATTTTAATGCTATTTGATGTTAGTTTCTTTATTTTTCCTTCTGCTCTTACATGACATGTCATGATTTTGACATTATTTACTATGTACTACATGACTATGCAGTGTGAGCTAAGGAAAGATCTCAGAGGTAGTATAAAATCAGTTACTGATGAGCTATGATCTTGCATAATTTTATGTACTACTGTGTACTAAAATGTCTTTACCTGAAATATAATGTAGTGAGGATAATTTAGGTAGCATAATATTACCTTTAAAAGTTATATCATCATACTCTCATACCTTTTTAACCTAAATACAGCTTATTTTCAATGCAAAATGGAATATATTAGCACCACCTAGTGGAAGTATAATAAGTGTGTATAGCAATTTCAATACACAATGTCATTTAAAATAGAAAATAATTTAGAACTAGAAAAAAATCTTAGTTTCTAGGAATTTTGTTATTGTTCCTTGATTTCTTCTGCAAATCATTATTTAAAAATTTGTTATTTGTGCATTTTTCTAATTTCTGTGTTTCTTTTTGACATTTATTTCTAGTTTCATTGTGCTATTATCTGATCATATGCATGGAATAATTTTGATTCTTTTGTATTTACTTGCATTTACCTTGTTAGGTTCTATATAGTTTATTTTAGAGAAATTTTATGTGCTGCTGAGATGAGTATATAGTCTGTTGCTGGGTGGAACACACCATAGACATCTATTAAATCCATTTGTTTGAAGATGTATTTCAATATTTGTTTGTTGACTTTTTTGTCTAGGTGATCCATCTATTTGTGACAGTGGGGCTTTGATATCATTCACTATAGCTGTGTTGACGTTTGTCTGATCTTTTATGTCCAGTAATGTTTATTTTATGAAGTTGGATGCACAAGTATCATTTTTTTAAATGAATGCTTTCCAAAATCTGTAGACTTAGAATTCTACAACTATGGTGTTTTATGTCTAGCTTTATGGCTTTTGGGTTTGGGAGCTGCCCTCACTTATCTGTTCCAGAGGCCCATTATTATACTGTAGTAACCATCCAAACTAAGATATGTCTTTGTTCATGGTAGAAGAGGGGGAACGTGATCAGATCAGTGATCTCTGTGATGTATATATGCAGTGGGGTGGGATTTAAGCCAATTGCTAGACTTCACGCAGAGTTTAAGTTACAGCCACCTCTGAAAGGCATGCTCACCAGGCCTGATTTTTCACCACAAAAGCCCTGTGTCTATCTATATCTAGCCCATCACTTCTTTATTACTATCTCTTATAGCTGTAGCTTACACAGTCACTGTGGTAAGGTGACACTGGAAACCTTGCAATGAAGTTATTCTGTAGATGTTTTGTGTCTCACTCTAAAACAGCTGATTCCTTCCTCTGTAAGTGGATGCTGATTAAAACTTCTCAAATGATGAAAAAGTTTGCAGTGGATGTCTTCTTCAACTCTAATTTGGTATGTGGAATGAATCAATATTGGAATAAAACTATGTTATTTTTTTGAAGTTTATAATAGTTGTGGACTTTTCTTGTGATTAGCACTGCAGGTCTCATCCATTGATGGTCACTGGAGTTGCCAACCCTTCAGCCTTACCCCCTCTTCCCAGACATTGGCTTCATACATGATCAGGTCAGTTGGTAGTTGGTTAGCCAGCTGTGCTCTCCTATGATAAGGGGAAACAAAACTCAGAGTAGGCTTGGAGTTGGCTAATAGCCATGGCCAGTTTTGCCCAGAACCGATAATTGTTGAGGGTGGCTGCAGGTAAATGCAGCCTTCAAATTTTCTTGGCCAAGTTATGCATCTCTCTTCAATTTTGTCAGTTTTATTTCTTGCATTTGGGCACATATGACTATCATACTTTCCTAATATGTTGTCCTTTAGCATTTAAAAAATTCCCTTTTAAGCTCAGGGTGGTGGCAGATTTCTGTAATGCCAGCACTTAGAAGGCCGAGGCTGGAAGATCGTTGCAAATTTAAGACCAGCCTGTGCTACAAAGTCAGCCCAAGGCCAGACTGAACTGCATAGTGAAACTCTGTCTCAAAAAGACAAAAGACAAAAATAATTTACCTCTTTATCTGTAGTGACATTTTTTTGGCCTTGAAGTGTACTTTGTCTGATATTAACACAACCACTCTAATTTTCTCATAGTTGTTGAGTTGGTATGTTTTGTTCTATACCTTTAGTGTGTACCTCTTTGTATCTTTAAATCTAATTATGTTTTTTGTAGACACTGTATAGTTGAATCTTGTTTTTAATCTAGTTTGCAAAATCTTTGCTATTTTTACCACATTGTTTAATCCATTTATATTTAATATTAACGTTAATACTATTAGAGTTACAGTTGTTTCGGGTTTTCTTTTATATTTGTAACTTTTAGTCCTGTACTTTTTTTTAACCTCTTTTTATCTTGAATACTTATTTAAGAATATTAATGCATTTCTTTTATTGAGTTAAAATATATAAAACAAAATTTGTCATTTTATCTATTTTAAGTAATTCAGTAACATTAATTGAATTCACAATATTATGAAGTAGGGTCATACATCACCATTATTTCTCAAACTTTTTCATCACTTGAAACTGAAATTATAACTTTAACTCTCCATCATTCCCTCTCCTCACTCCCTAGTAATCTATCTTTTGTCTCTATGAATTTGCTTATCTTGCATATTCCATGCACATAGATGCACTCAAAATTTGCTGTTTCACATCTGGCTTATTTCACTTAGCTTATCATCTGTGTGATGGTATGTATAAGTACTTCATTCATTTAAAATATTTTACTACTTTATATTTTAAATATCTTATTAGTGTGTGCTTGTGATAAATTATAATTAAATTTATCTTGGGGTTTGGTATATGTACTTATTTATGTCTTGATCATTTTTACTTTCCTCTCCCCACACCCTGCCTTCTGCCCACTTCCTCAGGTCCCCTTTCCATTTCCACAAATTCTAGCTTTGTATTTTCTACCACTTCTCTTTTAATTTCCTATTTTTATATTTTAATTTTAAAGAAAGAAATGTAAACAAAAATGAAAAAAACAGTGATACAAAGTTTCAAAACAAGATAGTAAGGCATTAACAATGGTTAATGTATTGTGTATTGTTCTCTTCAAAGTTGTTGCTCAGATTACAAGATATAAGCATGCAAAATTAATGAACCAATATAAACACCAACTGATCTTTTCAATGAACTAAAAGAAATTAGTAGTGTAATTACCTTAGCTATCATGTATATACATAGCTTTTCCTTCCTTCCTTTCTCTTTTCCCTCATCCCAGTTATTCTTTCCTTGTGAGCAGTTTCTCCCCCTTCCTCAATATCTATTGCAGATTTTGTATCTTATTTACTCTTTTAGTTTCTTACACTAGGGAGACAAGACCATACTACACATATGAGTTTGATTTATTTCACTTATGAGTATGGTCTCTAATTGCACCCATTTACCTATAAAATTCTTGAATTTATCATTTTTATAGCTGAATAGTACTACATCATATAAAACTACCAGTTTTTTTAACCATTTCTTGGTTGATGGGCATTTGGCTTCTTTCCAAGATTTAACTATTACAAATTGTGTTGTTATAAACATGAGTGCATGTATATCACTGTGGTATGATCTTTTTAAATCTTTTTGGAAAATACCGAGAAGGGGAATACCTGGGTTAAATGGGACATTTAGGTGTAGTTTTTTTAAAAACCATTTTATGAGACAGGGTCTCACTATGTAGTTTAGGCTGGTCTTGAACTTAATTTGTAGCCCAAGCTGGCCTCAAACTCAAAGCAATCCTCCTGCATCAGTCTCCCAAGTGCTGGGCTTACAGGCATGTGCCACAATGCCTGGCTCTAGTCCTAGTTTTCTGAGGAGTCTCCAGCTGGATTTCCACAATGGTTGTACCAGTCTATGCTCCCATCAACAGTGTAGAATGGTTCCTTTTGTCCCATAGCCCCACCAGCATTTGTTACTGGTTGATTTCTTCATGATAGTCATTCCTTCTGGGGTAAGATGTAATCTCAGTGTTGTTTTAGTTCACATTTCTCTAATGATGAATGATGATGAACATTTTTTATATATTTGCTATTTGAATTTCTTCATGTGAGAAGTGCATATTCATCTTGGATACACAGTTTTGGATTGGGTCTTTAAGTCTGGGAGGTCTGATTATCCATCAATTCTTTATATGTTCTAGACATAATTCTTTTGTCTGAGAGACAATGGGCTAAAATTATTTTCCATTCTTTGGGTTTTCTTTTCACTTTGTCAGTGATATATTTTGATGTCCAGAATATTTTTAATAAAATGAGATCTCAGTTGTTGATTCTTTGAAGTACTTCCCGTGAAATTTGGTTTTTACTCATGAACTCTCTGCTTACACCTATGTGTTCAAGATTTTATGTACTTTCTCCTCTACTAGGTTTAGTGTTTCTGTTTTAATATTTACATCATTGATACATTTTGACCTTAGTTTAGTGCATGGTGATAGGCATGGGTCCAGTTTTAGTCTTCAGCCTGTGGAAAACCATTTTTTACAGTACCATTTATTAGTTGCTATGTTTCTTCCAGTGGACACGTTTGGACACTTTGTCAAAGATAAGATGTCTGAGTGTGACTGTAGTTGTGTCTGCATCTTCTAATCTGTTGCATTGGTCCTCAGGTCTGTTTGTTTGCCAGTCCTATGCTGATTTTATCACAGTAGATTTGTAGTATAACTTCAAGTCAAGGATTGTCATGCCTCTTACTGTGCCTTTGTGCCCAGGATTGCCTTTGCTTTCCTAGGTCTCTTCTGTTTCCAAATGAATTTTAGGAATGTTTTCTCTAGATCTGTGAGATATGCTAATGGTATTTTCATTAAGATTGCATGTATATATTTGACAAAGTGGCTAAACATGTACACTGGAAGAAGGATAGCCTCTTTAATAAATGGTGTTGGAAAAATTGGCTGTCCACATGCAGAAGACTGAAACTAGATCCATGCCTATCACCATGCAAAAAACTAAAGTCTAAATGGGTCAAAGACCTAAATATTAAAACTGAAACACTCTCTTTGGGACCCTAAAATCCCGGACCATAGAGTGGCCTGAGCTGTTTGGATCGAAAGTCTGCACAGACCTGCATCTCGGCGCGACTCTTTGGGACTGGTAAGCATGCCCTTCATCCGCAGGGAACTGCCTGGAGATCGGCATCTGGGTCAGGTCTGTTTGGCCCCGTAGTTCCACCCTTCAAGCCCAGGAAGTCTCCCAGAAAGCAGCATCTCAGGCTGTCTCTTTGGGACCCTAAAATCCCGGACCATAGAGTGGCCTGAGCTGTTTGGATCGAAAG
>PVJX010031730.1:0-20983 GCA_004027295.1 Dolichotis patagonum
CTATATATTTCCCTCTTAGAACTACTTTCATTGCATCCCACAAGTTTTGGTATATTGAATCTGCATTTTCATTGAATTTTAGGCATTGCTTAATTTCTTCTTTAATTTCTCTTCAACCCATTGATTGTTCAAGAGTTTGTTATTTAATTTCCATGTGTTTATGCAGGTTTTGCAATTTCTTTTGCCACTGATTTCCAATTTCAGTGCATTATAGTCAGATAATAGGCATGAGATAATTTCAATCCCTTTGTGTTTATTTAATAATGTTCTATGGGCTAATATATGGTCTATTTTAGAGAATGGCCCATGTGCAGTTGAGAAGAATGTGTATTCTTCTTTTTTTTTTGTTACCAAGGATCAAACTCACAACCTCGTGCTTGCCAGGCAGATACTTAGGACACTGAGTGAAATCCCTGGCCCAGAATGTGTATTCTGATGTGGTTGGGTGGAACATGCTACAACATTTGTTTACAGGTTTGACTCAGTTCTGTTATTTCTTTGCTGACTTTCTGTCTAGTTGATCTGTCTCTTTGTGACAGTGGGGTGTTAAGGTCCCCTACTATAATTGTGTTATTGTGTATTTGTTTTTTCATGTCTATTAGTATTTGTCTTATATAGTTGGATGCTCCTGTATTTGGTGCATATATATTTATGTTTTTTAGCTCTTCCTCTTAAATTATTCCCCTAACAAGTATGTAGTGAGCTTCTTTACCTCTCTTGATCATTTTTGGTTTGAAGTTTACATTGTCTGAAAACAGAATAGCTACCCCTCTTTTTTTCTGGGTTATTGTATGGAATATTGTTTTCCATCCTTTGACTTTTAGTCTGTGAGTGTCTTTTTGAATTGTATGTGTTTCCTGTACATAGCATATTGTTGGATCTTGTTTCTTGATCCATTCTGTCAACCCATTTCTTTTAATTGGTGAATTGAGGCCATTTACATTGATGGATATAACTGATATGTACTGGCTCAACTTTGTCATGTTATTTTCCTGCTGTTGGTTTCCTGCTTTTCTCCTTTACTTAATTGCCTGTCCTGTCTGGTGGTTTCTTTCTGGTGTTATTCTGGAAATTGTAGTCATTTTTAACTCTAGTATACCTCTCAGTACTCTTTCTAGGGTTCGTTTGGTGGATGTGAATTTCTTCAGTTGTCTTTTTTCATGGAAGTATCTTATTTCTCCATTAATTTTCAAAGATAATTTTGCAGGGTACATCAATCTGTGTTGAAAGTTGTTGTCTTTCAGGGCTTGAAACACTTGACTCCAAGCTTGTCTTGACTTGAGGGTTTGTGCTGAGAAGTCTGCTGTGATTCTAATGGGCTTTCCTTGATAGTTGAGTTGTGTCTTTTCCCTAACAGCTTTTAGTATTCTGTTTTTATGCTGAATTTGTGGGATCTTGATTATTAATATGCCTGGGTGTAGATTTATTTTGTTTATGACTGTTTGGCATGCTATATGCCTCATTTATCTGTATATCAGATTCTTTCTCAATGTTTGGGAAATTTTCTGCTATTATTTCTGCAAATAGTTTACTGATGTCATCTGCATTGAATCCTGCATCTTCATTGATTTCTATTAGTCTTATATTGTTTCTCTTTGTATCTTGAAGCTGCTGAATTGTCATTTCATGCTGCTTTGTTATTTTTAAAAGTTCTTTCCTTTCATGATCGCTAGCTGCAATTCTGCCCTCAAGGTCTGAAGTTCTATCCTCAGCTTCATTCAAATGGTTTCACCAGATTTGAGTAGAACTTTTTTTTTTCCAGTAGAACTTTTTATTTCCTGCATATCTATTTGAATTTGTTTCATGCATTCTACTTCTTTTCTGTATTGTTCATTCAAGGTTTCCATCATCTTCCCATGCTCCTGTACTTTTTAATCTATGTCTTCTCTAGCTATGCTGAGCAACTCCTTTATTAAGAATGTCATTTCCTTCTTTATGTGAGAGATTGTTTCTAATCTGGTTTCCTACATGGCCTCATGGATTTGTTTTTTTATTTCACTTGCTATCTTTTTAGAAATTTTAGGTGTATGACTTCTAATGTCCTCTATTTTGATGTTTCCTGTACTTGTTCCTGATGGATTAGAGATTTGAGATTGCGTTTTGCTTTTTCATTTTGTCATTTTCACCTCTTGGGTTAATATTTTGGTTTTTTTCAATACTCTTAGTCTCCACTGTCCATCATGTGTGTCTTAAGATCCTACTGTGTGGTTGATGTTTGTCCAGGTGCTGGGTCCCACAATGAAGGGGAGGGACAGTCACCTGAACTCCTCTTCCAGGGCCTGTTGGGTGAGTTCTACATTGTTCCTAGACTGACTAGCCTAGGGGTATTGATGTAAGTCAACATTTAGTTCCTATTGTTACTATAGCTTAAGGCTGTTCCAGGCTACCAGATCTACCTGGCTATAGTGTGCACCTCAGCTATACCCTGCTTCATCACTTGGTGTCTTGTAGGCCCCTTTGATTACCTCTAGGTTGGGGAAAAACTTGTTGGCACTCTCCTCAACCCACCTGGCGTTCTCTACGTGGAGGACGGACTCACCCACACTCTTTCTAGACTTGCCAAGGTCCTACAGCTGGGGAGGAGTTCACTGCTGCTCCTGCTTACCCACTGAGCTCCTCTATTTGAGGGGAAAACCCACTACACTGTTGCAAGCCTGCTAAGGTCCTCTGTGTGGGTGAGGGGTTGCTGAGGTCCACCAGCTCACCAAGGTTCTGCAGGTGGTGGAAAGGGTAGCTAATTGTCTGTAGACTGCTGTGATCTTTAGGGCTGGGGGGAAAGTGACAGACAATCCAGCTGACTCTTAGGTCGGTGGAGCAAGGAGTGGGGTGAGGCCTACGAGCTGCCTATCCCTGGTCTGTGGGATGAGGAAGGGGTGAGGCCGACCATCTGCTGACCTCTGACCCTGAGGTCCGTGGAGTGGGGAGGGTGTGAGGCCAATGTTCCAGCTGACCCTTAGGTGCTGGAGCGAGGAGAAGGGGCAAGGCCAACCTCATTTCATCTTACTAAACAGTAAAAGCACATACATGTGCCTTAGCCACTGTATCATATGACTGTTCTATTCTAGGATAAAATCTTTCAGGGAGTGCTAGGAGCCTCTGCTAGGGAGGAGTCCAAACTCTTTATGGCAAGCTTACAGGATCTGGAAAATCTGAATGTTTGCCTACTGTCCCGTGAAGCCATTCTGTGCTACTTTTTTTGTTGAGATGTAGCAGCCAGCAAACGCAAGCAAAACTCTTAAGTCCTGGAAGAGATCAGTGGGCAGGCGCAGAGCTGAGCTTCGGCGGCGTGGTTGGGGCCAGATGGCTCTGCAGGGTCTGCCAAGACATCCACAGGACAGCCAAGCCAACACATGGGTTCAATCTGCCTGCTATGTGAGCAGCACTGCGGCAGGGAGGTCTGTTTATTTAGCAAAAGAAATCAGACTGTGATTAAGAAAAAGTAGGACTTTCTAACTAGCTCCTTCCTAGTGGTAGCTGGACTTTGTCATCTGCGGCTTCTTGCTTATTTGCCCGGTTGCTTATTGACAGTGTATTCACTGTGTGGATGGGATCTGAGGTTCACTGACTGCCCTTATTCATTACTTGTTAAATAAGTGTCTGGTAGGTGCCAGACACTGTGAGGGCTGGAGGTACACCAGTGAGCAGGATGGGCATGCCCCCTGCTCTCGCAAGGCGTATGGTGCAACGAGGAAACAAAAAACCAAGCAGGTAGTTACAGTAATGCGTAAGGAGGGATATAAATGAGAGGAAGGCATGGATTTCACAGGTGCACACAGCAGGAGGAGCCTACGTGATTAGGGAAGGGCTCTCTGGTGGGAATCTATGTGCTGAGGTGAAATGGTTGCCTGCTAAGTAAGGGAATACAGCAGCAGCAGAGCAGTGTGCCTGCGGCTGTGGAACAGAGAGAGGCTTTGGCACGTCTGAGCAGCTAGAGGGTCCAGAGAGGGCAGGTGTCATCCCCTCACCTCCCTCCCCACACCCTGAGGAGGAGGCAGACGCGAGAAGGAGTTCGCAAATGCCCATTTTGACGAGATGAAGTATGCGATTGCTAATGGGGAAAATGCTGCTGCAAATGCTTCACAGCACCAGGAATTGCCTAACCAATACAAGGAAAGGATTGAGGTTAGATGAGCGTGAAGTTACCGAGGATCTGGCTGGAGGATAGTGAGGGAGAAGCAGCTTGGGCATAGATAAAATATGGAAGCAGCTGAGATAACCAGGAAGGGAGACCTGAGATGAGAGGGAGAAACATGAAATTTCATTGACAGATAGCGGAGGAAGAGGTGTGCAAAGGCCAAGGGGAGGCGGGAAAGGGCGGGAAGGCAGGAGGAAGGGCACCCTGACAGCGGGCGCTGGCCCTGCTAGCGGAGAGTAAGGGCCTGCCCAGGCCTCGGAAATCAGGGCGACACCTGCCGCAGTCATTAAAAACCCAGGTCACGTCACAACGAGCAACCGATCAATGCTTTTTTATTTATTTACTTTTTTTGATATCAGCAGGCACTTATGCCATGAACTATATCCCCGGCCAACATTTCAAATAAAGATGGGGTCTGAATTCCTAAATTTTTCCCAGTAAGCTCTCATGTGGCCGATAGGACACTTTTACTTTAAAGTGATACATTTTCAGGTTTGGCATTTTGGTCACATAAGAAAAGGAGCAATCTGTAGTGTTATATTTGGCTGAGATTTGGGCTGAAATGAGTCAATGGCTCTTAGGATGGCTGTGTCACTGGGTCATTTCTCTGTCTGCTTTAATCACAAGGGAAGCTACTTTATTCACTCTGCGAACCTATTTATCACCGCCAAAGGAGCTAAGCCCTTTTCTTGCTTTGAAGATTGAACACAAGTATGTACTTCTATTTGTTATGATAATGAATGTGAAATGTAACATTGGCAGTCTTGGCCACTTTTGTCATGCATGGTTCCATAACACTGTACCTATTCAGGTCGTGTCATGGTTGCCACCATCAATCTCAAAATCCTTCTGTCTCAGAGGACACTGCTGTACCTAGTAAGATTTTTTTGATTTAAAATTTTATTTTGTCTGATATTGACAAAGCTATTCTGCTGTCTTTTGGTTACTGCTTGCCTGAAATGTGGCTTTTATCTTTTAATTATGATCCTATGAGTGTCTTTGCATATGAAGTCAATCTCTTGTAGGTAGCATACAGTTGGGTCATACAATTTTTTATCCATTCTGCCAATCACTGTCTTCTTTTTAAACTTTTTATTAGTCCATGCTTGCTGTACATAACAGTTGCATTCATTGGGTAGAGTTGGTAGATGTGCATAACACATCTCAATTCTTTTTTCCCTTTTCCCTCAACACCCATTTTTTTTTTGCTAGCATCAGATTCATTCATTTATTTATCTTATAAGTCCTTATAAAATTAAGTATCATGCATATGGATTGACAGGACAAAAAATATAGTAAGAAAATTACACAAATCAAGATA
Source organism: Dolichotis patagonum (assembly GCA_004027295.1). Taxonomy (NCBI): domain Eukaryota; kingdom Metazoa; phylum Chordata; class Mammalia; order Rodentia; family Caviidae; genus Dolichotis; species Dolichotis patagonum. Next base: position 5,457 of record PVJX010031730.1, read on the forward strand.
CACTTTTAGATACATTGTCCATGTTGTATTGCAATCACTTTTTTCCTCTCCTTATTCCTATTGCACTTTGTTCATATACTGAGTATTTCACGTAAAAGAAACTATATGATACTGAACCTTGTGTGTCCGAGTTACTTCAGTTAACGTTATGGTCTTAAGGTGCATCTAGTTGCCTACAAATGACTCAAATTTATCTTTCCTTAGGGCAGAGTAGTACTGCATTGTCTATTAATATGACAGTTTCTTTATCCATTTATCTGTTGATGGACATATAGGCTTCTTCCAGGCCAACCTCTGTCTTCTTATGTGGAGAATTTAATCCATTCATTTTCTTTATTTCAGTGTCAGAGATTGAACACAAAGTAAGTCTTTTTCAGGGACTGTGTATGTTGTTTTTTAAAATAGATCATACTTGGTCATTTCTTTGTATGCGTTGTGATTTTCTTGTTATTAGAATTAGAATATTTCGTTACATAAAAATACCACATCTTTTTTATTCATTCCCCAGTTGATGGGCATTTGGGTTGTTTCCAAGATTTAACTATTACAAATCATGCTACTATAAACATAGATGCACATTTATTGTTGTGGTATGATATTTTTAATACTTCTAGGAAAATATCCAAAAAGAGACTAGCCAGGTCAAATGGGACCTCTAATCCTTTTTGAGGAATCTCCACACTGATTTCCACAATGGTTGTACCAGTCTACACTCCCACCAACAGTGGAGAAGGGTTCCTTTTTCCTCACTGCCCTATCAGCATTTGTTATTGATTGACCTCTTGATGATAACCATTCTTTCTGTAGTGAGATGGTATATCTCAGTGTTGTTTTAATTTGCATTTCTTGAATGATCAATAATGTTGAACATTTTTTCATATATTTATTTGCCTTTGTATATCTTCATCTGAGAAGTGTGTGTTCACCTCAGATGCCCATTTTTGGATTGGGCCTTTGAGTTTGGGGGGCCTGATTTTTTCAATTCTTTATATGATCTACATAGAAGTCCTTTGTCTGAGGGACAGTTGGCTAAATTTTTTCACATTCTATGGGTTTTCTTTTCACTCTATTGATGATTTCTTTTGATGTGCAAAAGCTTTTTAATATCTGATCCCAGTTGTTGATTCTTTGAAGTACTTCCTGTGTAGTTTGTGTTTTGTTCATGAACTCTCTGCCTACTCCTATATATTTAAGTTTTTTTTTATCTATTTTCTCTTCCAGTAGATTTAGCGTTTCTGTTTTAATGTCTAGATCCTTGATCCATTTCAACTTTAGTGTAGTGCCTGGTGATGCATGTGCATCTAATTTTAGATGGGATGAGGAAAGCCAGTTTATCTGGCATCATTCATTAAAGAGGTTGTCTTTCTTCCAGTGAACATGTTTTGCTGTTTGTCAAAGATAAGGCGACTGAGTGTGTTTTTAGTTGGGTCTACATCTTTTAATCTGTCCTATTGATTCTCAGTTCTTTTTTTTTTTTTTGCCAATACCATGGTGATTTTATCACAGTAGTTTTGTAGCTATAAAGAAGGATAATCTTGAGGATTTTAAAGATAAATGGATGCAACTAGAGACCATATGAATAGTGAAATAAATCAAACTTACATGTGTAAACATAGTATTGTCTCCCTAGTATAAGAAACTGAAAAAGTAAATAAAATCCAAAATCTGCAATAAATATTGTGAAAGGGAAAGAAACTGCTCTAAAGGAAAGAATGACTGGGATGAGTGAAAAGAGAAAAAAAGGGAAAATTATATATATATATATGTATATAATCTTCACATGATTATATATATTCTTTTCCCTTTTTAATATATATATAATTGTGTGAAGATTATATATGTATATTCTTTTCCCTTTTTATATAGAAAACATAAGATAGTTATACTACTGATTTAGTTCATTGAAAAAAATGGTTTGTGCTTATATTGTTTGATCAATTATGCATAGCTCTATCTTGTAATCTGAGCAACTACTTTGAAGATAAAAATATGCAATATATTGACCATTGTTAATTTTCAATTTTCTTGTTTAGAAATTCTGTATCATTGTTTTATTGTGTTTTTTCTCTTTAAGATAAAAAAATAAAATCAGAATAGTTTCATTAGTAATGTGGTATCTCTGGCATTCAAGGTCTCCCCTTATCCACTGTGGTTGGGTTTTCTATGTTTGATTTTTGGATTGTTGTAGGCTTTTTCTGTGCTGAGAACCAACCTGTGGTGTAAACTTAGGGTCCCTTAAGCCTTTCTGAATGTAGGCCTTCACAGCATGCATGGTGATGTCCTAATTTCCTCCACATACAGAGTTAGTTTTGGGTGTTTCAGTCTTTAATGTCTGACTCCTAAATGAGGAAGCAAAGAAGAATGCAAAGAGGAACATGTCAGAGTCTCTCTGGGAGTGGAGGAGGCATGGCATCGGGAGGGAGGTGCAGCACCAGTGATCACGTCTCTGCTGCACCGTGATACTGAAGCAGAGGTTGCCACCAGAGCCTGCATTCCTGATGTGGTCCTTTCCACTTGCCTTGCTCCCAGGGCTGTGTGTGAGCTGTCATGGGAGCACAGGCATAGCTGCCCACTCAGGGACAGGTGGAGGAGGAGAGGTGGAGCTGAAATTGCCTGGAACTAATTGTGATTCCTCACTGGGCCTTCTACCGGAAGCTAAAACTTTCAATAGGTTAGAATTCCAAAACCATTACATCGAATATATCATTCTAGTGTAATTGTTGTCTTGGTGGAGAAAGATCAGGGCATTTTCTATTCTTCCATCTACCCAGAATATTCTCATACCAAATATACATCTTAAGCTCAGGGTATCTTTTGTATTGCATTTGTCACCTTTCCCATGCTGAACACAGTGTCCAACACTCACAATTTAAAGGGGGAGAGGTTTAATTTTACTCATGTTTGAGGGACATTCAGTCCATGGTCTGCTGGCTCCATGGCAGAAACATTAGGTAGAAGGTCATGGCAAGGTAAAGCCATTCAGCTCATGGTGATGGGGAAGCAGACAGGGGAACAGTGCCAGAAAGGAAGGAACCATGTATACTATCCAAGGCCATGGTGCCATGACCCACCCAGAAACAGCCAGAAGTGAGCTGCACCAACCTGCTGGATGGATCCCAAAACCGATTAAGCTAACATTCTACCCTGTCACATTCTACTTCTTGTCAACTTCCTGACCGTGTTTAGCCCCCCAAACACAGTAAGCTAATAATTTTGCCTAACATGAACCAACTATCTTGAGTACAACCAAAACATGATAATCCCTTCCCCAAAGTCTCAACAGTTCTAACAATTCTAAATAGTTTAAGGCCAAGTGTCTTCTGAGACTCAAGGCAAATGCTTGGCTGTGAACCCCTGCAAACAACAACAAAAAAAAAGTTACATAGTCCTGAGGTGCAATGGCACAGGGTAAACCTTCCTGCTCCAAAGGGACCAAGAGAGGGTAGAAAAGGACTGGACCAAAGAAGACAGAAATGCAGCAGGGCACCCACTAAGCTCTGTAGCTTGTATTTGGTATCTGGGTACATGGTGGTAAAATGTAACTTCCAAAGGGCTTTGGTAGCCTTACTTCTATAGTCTTGCTGGTTTTGCCCACAAGGCTTCTCTCTTGGGTTGACTCCATCTACAGCATGCAGTTTTCCTTGGAAACTTTCCAGTTCGTAGCATATCTGACTTCCTGGGGTCTTTACTACACTTTGGCCTCATTCCTGCCAGCTTCATCCAGGGGCTCCTTCCCTGCCCTCTTGGGTCTCCCTTGAAATCTGTGGGGAAGCTGCCCTGGCCCCACAACTTATGTACTCTGTAGGACTGACAAAGCCGTGCTGCAGGGGTGATGCCAAGGTCTGCTGTCAGTAGGGATAGTGGATGGGCTCTTTTGGACACTGGCTGCAAAAGCCTCTGGTGCCTGGATGGCTGAGTAGAGTGAAATGAATCCCGAGGAACCAGTTTTCTAGGTCTTTCTTGAGCAGGGGTCTCAGGAACTCTGTTATCAAATGGAAGTTTCTAGTTTTGCAACCTTGAGCCTGTGACAGGTGGGGACTTGTTGGTTTTTGAGATGCCCCCAAGGCATCTCTCTTCTTGTTCCTGTGCAAAGTAAGTGGCTTCTTTTTAATGGTGATAATCTCTTCAGCAGCCTCAACTTTGCACATGGTTCCTTCTGGGCCTAAATTTAAGTTTCTCATATTTTTATGATCTGCCGCCTTTTGCCCCCAGCTCTCACAATAAGTCTGTGAAAGGAAGCCAGCAGTGCCTATGCCATAGCCTGAATGTTGCACTGACTTTCAGTTTCTCCCACCAGATCAATCAGTCTGCCACTCTTAATTTCAGTCCCCTGAAAAGATTCAGGACACAGGCCAAATGCAGACAGTGTTTTTGCCAGAGTTTAACACACATCTGCTAAACTAGTTGCCAATGAAGTCTTTTCTACCTAAAATCTCCCAAGCCTGGCCTTTACTATTTGTGCTCCTGGCCAAATTCTTGTCCTCTGAGAGCTCTGGTCAGAATCAGCCATCCGCCACTGCTGATAGCATTCTGCGGCTTCTTTAGCCTGAGTCCCTAAGCCTTTCCAAACTCCTGCCATAACCCAGTTCCAGAAGCTTCTAAGCAACATTGTCAGGCACAATCATAGCAACCACTGCACTCCTGGTACCCAGTTTCCGTTGTGGTCAGACTTCCCGTTGCTGGCCGATAAGGATACCTGGTCCCCACAGCTGAAATGAGGAGAGGTTTAATTTGGCTCACATTTGCAGGAGATGCAGCCTGTGGTCAACAGGCTGGGTGGCAGAAGTGCCATGGTGGAAAGGCATGGCAAAGCCAAACAGCCAGGAAGCAGAGCAGAGGAGCAGTGCCAGAGACCAAGGGGTGAGGGGCTGGTCTGCACATCCAGGCCATCTCTGCACACGCCACCGGACACAGCAGAAGCGCAGGCCCCGACCCGAGACAGATGGCAAGGGCAGCTTGGTGCTCTGCCCCAGCCGCCGTTCACAACAACTTCATGTACTTATTTAGGAAATATTCTTTGTTTGGAAATAGATGAGGATTTTGAACGTCCTTTTACTCCGAATGTACTATTCTAAGCGTTTTTGAAGTGGTTCATATGCCTATGAGGATGAGTAGATCCCAGTAATTGGGTTGAATTCAATTGACAGATGTGTGAGTTGAACTCACTATGTAGTGCAGGCTGGCCTGAAACTCCCAACCATCCTCCTGCCTCAGCCTCCTGGTGCTGGGAACACATATTAACTTTAAAAGGAAATTAAATAATTCCTTCATTTTATAAATTAATCCTTAGAAGTACTCTGAATAAATCCTAAGTTCAGGAGGTAGGCATATATGAGGATCAGAAATATCAGCTGGGAAGCTGAGTAACAGCTGTGACTGAAAGAGATTAATTTGTGTGCTGTTTGCAGGACTTTTTATATATCTAGGAGGCTCTAGATTATTTTCGAAAACAATTTGCACCAAGCATGGTGGTGCACGCCTGTAATCCCAGCACTCAGGAGACTGAGGCAAGAAGATCATTGTGAGTTGGAGACCAACCTGGGCTACAAAGTGAGTTCAAGGCCAGCCCAAACTATATAGTCAGGCCTTGTCTCAAAAAGACAATAAATAAATAAATAAATAAATAACCATTTGCCTCTTACTGGGCTTTTCAGTTTGAAGTACTAGTATAACCCAGTTTTTAAAAAAAAATTTATTTTAAAAGGGGGTAAAATTAAACACAACAAAACAGAACAGAATGAGACATAAGAAAGCATAAATTTCAAAGCTAGACAACCAGAGATCTTCACTATCCGTCGTATTGTCTCTTGTTTTCTTCCAAATGGTTGTCCTTATCTTTGCATATGGGGAGCTCATACTAAAAAACATAGCCAATCTTTTCACAAGATGTGTAGTTAACTGGCTCCCACTTGCTAAGAGGGGGAAACAGGATGGGGGACAGGACGACATGAGATGTTTGATTCTCAGCCCACACACCGGCAGGATCACAGCCGCCCGCCAGAGGGGAGGAGCTCCTTGTTCTCCCGGCACCCTGAGTCAACTGCAAGGTGCAGGTCCCGATGCACCAAGGTCTCTCTCCTGCAGGCCTCCAAAAGTCTGCCACACTCACCTGCTATTTCTTTCTGATGAACTGACCATTCCATTTGCAAAGTTCTGAAATGGCCAACAGACCACAGAAAGAATTCTGTTTAGGCTCCTGTTTGAAACCAGCAGCTACAGCAATCTGCTGGCCTTGCTTCAGGGCCACTATAACCCAGTTTTATGTGCAATAAAATTCCCAAGTTCCCCTTTAATAAAGATGTTTGTGTATATTCCTTGTCTTGTTCTCTGTTGCCCTTAAAAAACCTCAGACCTCACCTGAAAAGGTCTTCTCTCACTCTGAGGTGCCAGTTTACATTCTAATCATGGTTGGGAAACAACAGAAATTTGAAAGTGACTTGTGTTGTAGCCACCTGCTCTAATTTGGGAATTCTAGCCTTGTCTGTCAGTGTGTCAAAAGGTGAACTATATTTACAAGGTGAAAACTTTTCCACTTGTGTCTCATGAACTTCCTGTCTGGCTTTAGGTTAACAGGTCATCCTGGTTTGCCCCAGACTGCCCAGGTTTTAGCACTGAAAATCCTATGTGCTGGAAAACCACTCTGTGCAGAGGAAGCCCAGACAAGTGGGTTGGAACCATTTCCTACCCTCCTTTATGAACGTCACCTACTTCTTCCAGATATGAGGCTGTCAGTGACTTCGCTAATTTTGCGTGCTCGCTATTACTAAAGTTCTTAACATCCATAGACTACTGGCAGTTTTGAGCAAGAAAGGAGTTAAGAGATCTTGCAACACAACCTTCTCACTTTACAGATGAATAAAGTCTTAATTGCGTCGGCAAGATTAAGTTGTCTTTGCTCCACTTTGGTGCTGCCGTGGAATCAGATTTGTGCAATGTTCAAACATCTCTGTCCCCTCTAGTTACAAACAAACCATTATGTTGGAACATCAGCTACAGTAACAGAAAAAAATAGCCGTTAGTTAGCTTTAAATTGTCCAATAGTCTTTTTCTAATGCCCCTATTTGCGTCATAGGCATTTTAACTTCCCTGGTGTTTAAAGTTCAATGTCTCTCATGGATTATCTGAGTGTGAGAATAAATATGGTCAGGTTAATTAGCATCAGTTTTAATAAGATCCCAAAGTAATTTTGCACAGTGCTTACTGGGAAAAAAGAAATTAAGCTTGATAACTGAAATGATGTTATCTAAAATAGAAGCTATATATGAAAGAAAGAAAAGACACCATAAAGGTAGGATATTGTATTACACGTGATGCAGAGATAAGGTTTTGAAATCATTCAATAGAGCTTTGTTATTTTGCCTCCAAAGGAAGTTAGAGCCTTGGATCTCAAAAACAGACTGACCTTTCTGGGCTTGCTGAGGCTCTGAAATCCTGGCTCCCACACTTGGTTATTCTGATTTGGTAGATTTGAACTGGAACCTGGGAATCTCTAATTTTAATGAACGTCAAAGGTGATTCAGATGCATTTGGTCAGTGGAGCAATGTCTAGGAACCACTGAGCTAAGTTACTGGAAAACCTTCCTATTTTTGATTTCTGGACAAATATGTGTATAGTGGTCATGCCTCATACCTGGGTAGGTGGCAGATAGCATGCCGCTTCCTTCAAAGGGGGACACTGAGGAAGGCAGAGCCGTATTTTAATGTAAAAATATGGCAAGGCAGTAGCTCTACCCTATGGCTTCACCTTGAAGAATACTTTGAGGTCCTGAAACAGAACTGCTATAAAGTGCAAGGTAGGAGACATATGGGGCCCCAGAACAACGTGTACATTTTCTACATGACCATAAAGAAAAGGCAGAGCAGGGATAGCTCTACAAACTTCCCAGAGTCCAACATGTTTCAGCTCTAGTCTGATGAGTGCTGTAGAGATTGTCCAGCCCTAATCAGGTAGAGAAGAAATGGCTGAAGCCTCTCGTTTATTATCTGTTACAGAAGTACTTCTAAAGGGTACATTTATGTGGCCACATACCGTACCCCCCAAAATCCTCTGGGAAACGAACACAAGGCCTCAAGTTCTTAATTACCAGAGTGGATTTCTCGGCCCTGTCAATAATGGTATAGCAGAAGATGCGCATGGTAATTAACCGGATGAGCTGTAAAACAGGAATTCTGACCCCTTGTGGTTGTTAGAGATCCCACTTTCCTTGTGGCAGCTGGAGCCCTGAATGAATTCCAGCACTGATTATTAAATTGCACTCTGCCCAGCCTCTTCGTACACATTCAAAAGGATTCTCTCCCTTTTCTGTCCTTAGTTACAGCGGGCTTTCGGCTATGTTAATAGAGAATGCCCAGACACCTGCAGTGTAGGAACAATTGCCTCCAAATTTGAAAGTGAGATTCTCAAGATCTGTGTTTGAGAGGCATCTTTTGTACAAAAGGGCAACTACTATATTGGGTTTGCATCTAAGAGGCCCTGGTACTACTCCTGGAAAATTAATATTAGTGACCATTTTAGTATACAATTAAAAATGCATGTCCTATTAGCTCTTAGAAGTTATGTTCCTTTTATGGAAGGTATATTTCTGTAAGCAACATAATTAATAGACTATTTTATTAACAGATCAAGTCCATATATTTAATTTAAAAAGTCACCAAAAGATGGCTGGTACTAGTCACTGGAATAGAAGTCGTAAGAATAGAGAGACATAGTGGGAATCAATTTGTTCCCTGGAAATTGGTTGCTACAGAATTTTCCTCATATATATCATTACTTATTTTTACTTATTTTTTTATTTTAAAGAGGATAAAACCAAGGAAAATAAAACAAAAAATGAATGAAATAAGCCAGTGTAAGTGATACAGGACTTCAAAACCTTATGAAACCAACAATAGTTACCATAATGCTTTTTTTGAATGTCTTCAAAATAGCTGCAGATACCTTCAGACGTAATAAAAACTGAACAGGACAGAATAGAGTAGAAACAATAAAAACAAAACAATGAATTCAATGAAAGATTTCAAAACAAGCCAATGGTAAATCTAAGACATAGCATAATATGTCTTGCTATCTTTGAAATAGCTGCTACTGCCATCAGACTTAACATAGTAAAACTAAACAAAAGGGAATAAAACCCAACCCGACAAAACAATGGAAACGATACAGTTTCCAGGCGGGGATCGCTTGTGGTGGGGCCCTGCTCACCCCCTCAGCCCCCTGGCAGTCCGAGAGGGGTGCTGCCTCATGGAAAGAGGCTTGGGGCTGGCTCATATTATTACAAACACTTAGTGTGCTTCTAATATTCTGCTATATTTTTCCAAAGTGAGGAAGTTGGAGGGCGATGTGATTCTCTTATTTTTGTTAGCACAAGTTGTTTTGTAAATATGCACGATGTTTCTTTTCAAAAAAATGAATTTTATTGTGTATATTTAAAGCATAGAATAATTAATAGACTAGATTTTATTTTATTTATTTTATTTATTAATAGACTAGATTTTAAATAGATTTTATGACCTCATTTACATATGAAATCTTTTTTTTTTTTTTTGGTAGCAGAGATCAAACTCATGACCTCACACTTGTCAGGCAGGTGCTTATGCCACTGAGCTAAATCCCCAGCTGTGAAATCACTTTTTAAAGGTCAAAAGTTAGCTGCGTATGGTGGTGCATGCCCGTAATCCCAGCACTCGGGAGGTTGAGGCAGGAGGATCATTGCAAGTTCGAGACCAGCTTTGGGCTACAAAATGAGTTTAAGGCCAGCATGAACTGCACAGTGAGACCCTGTCTCAAAAAGATAAAATTAAAATGAAACAAAAGGTCAAATGTAGTAAAAATGAAACAGTAGCCACAATCAGCAATAAGGGGTGAAAGAAAGAGGGATTTAGGTCAAAGGATATAAAGTAGCAAATATGCAGGGTGAACAAACCATGATATCAAAAGTACAATATAAGAGTGTAGTTAATAATAGTGTATTGTGTTCTGATTTTTATGAAATGAAGTTATAGCTGCTCTTGTCGTGGGAAGAAAATGAATAACTATGTGAGATGAAGGATATGTTAATTCCACTACAGTAACATTTGACCTTTAAGAAGTGATTTCACAGCTGGGGATTTAGCTCAGTGGCATAAGCACCTGCCTGACAAGTGTGAGGTCATGAGTTTGATCTCCACTACCAAAAAAAAAAAATTCATATGTAGATGAGGTCATGAAATGTTTTCCTATGTCTAGATTTTTTTGTTCAGTGTAATGACCTCCAGCTCAAACAATATTGTGGTAAGTAGCAGGAGCTTCTGTGTTTTAAAGGCTGAATCACACACGCATACGCACACACACGTGCACACGTGCATGAACATGCATGCACATGTAGGTTCGGTGAATGCCCAGGTTCAGTGGATCCCTAGATTGTTTTTGGATCTTGGCTATTGGGCAGTGTTGCAATGGACGTGGAGTGCAGACGTTTCCACAAGGTGGAGATTCCATTTCAACTGGATGTGTACCCAGAAGAGGGGTTGCAGGGTCGTATGGTAGCTATATTTAGCCTTCACACTGAGTTTCATAACCAGCTTTTTTATTTTATGTTTTTTTTTACTTTTGAGATGGGGTTTTGCTAAGTCACCAAGTTGCCCAGGCTGGGCTCAGACTTGTGATCCTCTTCAGCTTTCCAGAGTGCTGGAATCCCACCGTGCCAACTGCTAACTCTAGTTTAATTTCTTTAGGAATCTCCGTACGGTTTTCTGTATGACTGCACTAGTTCCCTTTCTCCAGTCTCACTTGTAATCTCTTGTGTTTTGATGATAACTATCTGAACAGCTGTAAGGTCGTGTCTCACATTGGTTTTGATTCACATTTCCCTAGAGACAGACACTGTGGAGCACTTTTTAATATACCTTTGGCCATTTTTAGGTCGTTTCTGGAGAGATGTCTATTTAGTCCCTTTGCCCATTTTTAAATATATGTTTTCTTGTAGCTGAGCTGTATCTGCTCTCTATAAATCTTAGATATTAACCTCTGATGATATATGGTTTGTAAATTTTTTTTCCAATATGTAGTTTGCCTTTTGACCTTGATAGTTTCCTTTGGTGTGTGGAAGCATTTTGGCTTGATGAAGTTTCACTTATTTCTTCTTTACTTTTGCATTGTGATGTGATGTTGAAGAAATCATTACAAAAGTCACAGGAACAGAAATAAGTTTAACCAGAGCGGTGAAAGAAAATATGTATAAAACATTGATGAGACCAGACATGGTGGTACATGCCTGTAATCCTAGCATTTGGGAGGCTGAGGCACAAGGGTTGCTCAAATTGGAGGCCATCTGTGCTACATAGAGTTCAAGGCCAACCTAAACAGCATAGAGAGACCCTACCTCAAAAAAGAAAAATTGCAGGGAACTCAAAAGACCCTGTTTCTGGGAATTGAAATTCTCTCCAAAGTATTAAATATATGAAATACTATTTTCTCATTGTTGATAATAGTCTATTTAAAAATCATTTAATGCATATTGTGTTAGTAAATCAACAAAAGCCTCTTTATTTGATATACTTCTCAACTCATAAAAGATATTATTTCATAATGTGGTATTTAGGAGAGCCAAATGTACTTTCCTGTTTTTGTAGTTTGTCAGTGTGTTTGAGAGTCAGTCTTTGAGACAAGATCTTGCTGTGTAGTTCAGGCTCACCTTGCACTCACTGTAAAACCCAGTTTGGTCCCCGATTCACAGTTATCCTCCTGCCCCAGCCCCCCAAATGCTGGGATTACAGTCATGCACCACCACAATTGTAAACTTATGCACCTAGATACTAACTGTTTGTTTTAATGGTAATCCTAAGATGCCTAATGAAAAGAAAAAAAAGAAGAAATAGTATATTAGATTGTGTTATATTTTATACAGGTTTAAAATGACTCAATGGAATTGGGGTGACATGTGGCTAGTTACTATGTGTTCATTTCTTTTTCTTTAAAGACTATGAATGAAAGTAAAAAATAATAACTCTGTGGCCATAAACAAAAGAAAATGACAAAGAGACTGTTATTTGGTGGGAAACTCCCACGTTACTAGTGTGTCATGGGGGTCCACTATGAACTGCTGGTCCTTCTACATGCATATGTGTACGTATATATATTATATGGATAGGCGTGTAATATACAAAATATACCTTATTGTCGCTCAAAATATTTTCTAATTTTTATTAGCATCTCTTCTTTGATTCATGTGAAATTCCAAAGTTTATTTCTAATTCTTAAACATAGTTTCTAGTTGTCTTTTTGTTATTAATTCCTACCTTTATTATGGTTGACTATCTATCCCTTTAGTGGTTTCCTAGAAATTGCAACATGGATATTTAACTCATCAAAGTCTAAAGTAAGTGTGTACACTTAGCTTTATCTTTCTCTGGGATCTGGCAGGTCTTTAGGAGATTTCCCCAGTGTGGCTTTCGCCCGAGGTACATGGTATTGCTTTATGAATACATTCATCACTGGGTATCACACAGGACGTTTATTCCCATCTATCTGCATAATTACCATATATTTTATTCTTTATTTTTCTTTTATCCTTTTTAGCATTGTGTCTGGGATTACTTTCTTTCTGACCAAAAGATGCCTTTCAGAATTTCCTTATTGAAGATCTATTTGTGGTGAAGTGCCTTTATGTTTGTTTATCTGAAATACATTTATTTTGTCATTATTATTGAAACAGAAGTCTAGTTATCACCCCTTTTCTTTTAGGATGTTAAAGATAGTATTTTGTAAATTCTGTTTTTTTTCACTTACAAGAGTGCTGCTCACGTAATGTCCACACTCTGTCACTGCACAGGGCTTCAGAGGAGGGCGCTGTGGGACAGCTTGACACCATGTGTCCAGCCTTTTGGCCTGGACCACTTTGTATGAAGAGAAACTGTCTTGGGTCACATATAAAATGTATGATATAAGTTAATGTGTATAAGCAACAAAACCTCCTTTATTTTTAATGTTTTAACTTACTAAACCATTTACAAAATAGCTAAAACTTAGAAGTTCAAGTATAATAAATAATCCTTAATGCCTGCTTACTAACAGTAGACAGCTGTCTTCTCAGGTCACACACGGGTGGGTAGCTTGACGTGCTATTGCTGGTATTCACTGCCTTTAACTCACCCAGCTGCACAAGCGTGTGTGCTGTCGACACACCCGGTTCTGACTTGACTGTGTGTGGTGGGTGTGGACGGTGTGCTCAGCCCTGCACTGTGCCTTCTACACACTGCTCTGTGGTCATCTACACAGTCTGTGCTTTAATGCTGTACAACTGAGTCATGAAAACAGCTAGCAATAATCACAATCATATTAAAAGTCTGTGCTCTCGTGGGGTCACATTATCTGTCCAGGGTCACATGTTGTCTGTGGGACATGGATTAGACACACTTGCTTTGCAATCGGATTTGGATTTGACTTGTTACGGAAGGAGAGATAAGGTTTGAAAGAGCAGACACAGAGTCCATTTCAGGGAAGCAGAATGACATGTCTAAGATGGTGGGTGCACAAAGAGAATTTTTCTGGCCGTGAAACTGTTCTGTATGATACAACAATGGCAGACACCTGTTACACATTTTCCCAAACCCATAGAAAGTTTACCAGGAGTGAATCCCAATGCACACTTTGGGTGTGAAGATGTATCAATTATATACTTTCTTTAAGTGTGACAAAGGTATCACTCTTGCTGGGATGTTGCTAGTGGGAGAAGCCATGTATGTATAGTGTTAGAAGGTCAACGAGTGCCCTCTATACTTTCTGCTCAATGGTACTGTGCAAATAAACCTGCTCTAAAAATAGTCTATGGAAGCAAATAATCTATTTTCTGACTTTTAGCATTGCTGTTGTGAAAGTTAGCTATCATCCTACTAATGTTTTCTAGTAATTTCCTTCTCTTTCAAAATGTTTTTGTAATGTAATTTTTATAACTGTAGATTCTGAGGTTTGTCATGATGTGTATCTGAATCTTTTTAGCTACGTTGTTTGAGATTTGTTTGCTTCAGATCTGTAGATTGATATCTTTCAACAGTTCTAAGAAAAATTACTTTGACCTTTTGAGACAGTTTCACATTATTCATGTCTCCTATCCTAAACTACAGTAGATATAGTCTTTTTGTCTTTACATTTTTCATTTTGAGTAATTTCTTCATGTTTCAGCTTGGGCTACTCTGTAATTAAAGTAGGACACTGAATTCTTTTTTTAAAAAAAAGAGTTAAAAGAAATTCTCTGCTTTTTAAAAAAAGTTTATGGCATTTAAAATATTTTCATCTTTTTCTGCTGAAATTTGCAAGCTTATCTTTTTTCTTTAAACATAGCAAGCCCATTTTTTCATATTTGTGTTTGATAATATTTAAAGTTTTTACATGCTCTTCTTATACCTATATTTTTTTTACTGTATTCGCATTATGGAGCTCTTCTTCATATTTCTTTGTATTATAGGATGTTAGTGTATAAAAAGTTTATTTGCAGGAATATAAATTGAACTATAAGACTAGAGTGCCAGCCCCAGAGAAGTTTTCTATTGGTTCTGCCAGGCAGCGTCAAGTTCCTACCTGGGTTTATCTTAACCATGGTGCAGCCCAAGATTCCACCTTCTTCCCGAGGTGCTACGTGTTCACTGCTGTCTGAGGTTTTAGTCCCTGGGAACCTCCGGTTACTGAGAAGCATCTTTCCTGTTAGAAGCTGCTGCGTGTGGCTGTTACTTTGTTTCTCTGGGCTGCCAAATGTTAGCATAACAATACTGCTTCCTGGCTATTGTTGATTTTGGTCTGGTGGTAGCTTAATCTCTTATGATCTTTTTGACATTTTAAAAAAGGTTGAGAGAACTTTGCGAGACTGGCATCTCAGCCTGACTGGGACTGGTAGGCCCGCCCTTCATCCGGAGGGAACTTCCCAGAGACTGGCATCTTGGCCAGGTCTGTTTGGGGCCCGTAGCCCCACCCTTCACCCACAGGAAATCTCTCAGAGACCAGCATCTCGGCCTGACTCTTTGGGACTGGGAACCTCTCGGACCCACAGAGAGGCCTGCGCTGTTTGGATTGGGAACTTTGAGGAGACTGGTATCTTGGCCAGGTCTGTTTGGGACCTAGAACTTTGCAGAAACCAGCATTTTGGCCTGACTGTTTCGGACCTGTAGGCCCACCCTTCACACACAGGGAACCTCCTGGAGACCTGCCTGGGACAAAGTACGGTGGCCTGGCCCGCCTGAGATTCCACAGGCTCCGGGTTGACCATGCCCAGCATCCGCCTTACAACGTAGGGAGCCAGGAGCCCGCAGAGGGGAGTTAGGACCCTGTGAGGAAGCCAAGAGCCTGTGGGGGAGCCACTGCCCCTCCAGGAACTGAGGGTGCAAGAGGTAATTTGCCACACATGCAGAGAAAGCATTGGAACACCGCTCAAAGCAAGGAAATATAGAAAAATGACAAAAGGAAAGACCAAAGGCAGGCTCAAAGCTCTAGCCCTCCCCAAGGAAGCCTAGAAGCCATGTACATAGAAGAAAAAAGAAGCCATACACCTGAAATGTCT
>PVJX010031731.1:0-14908 GCA_004027295.1 Dolichotis patagonum
TCACAGTAAAATTGACGACACGGTTACGGAGTTTCACACACAGATGTGCTCTCTGGTGTCACACCACACTGCAAGCATCTCCTCACGTTATGGCTCCACCCAGAAGAACCTAATTGTGTTAACACAAAGGCCACCAGGACCAAAAGAGCTGCACAGAGCCACATGGGCAGGGCAGCCCTGGCCGGGAACCCAGGCCACCTCCTGTCCTGCATGCCAGCTGCATGGCTGACAAAGGAGAGCTAGAAAGAGGCATTCTGCATGTGCATGGGCCAAGGGCTGTGAAACCGTCAGCTCACTGGCTCTGTAGGAGCCTGCAGAGGGAACCAGCCCAGTTCCGCAGATCACAATCTGGGGCTCCAGGGAGGACGTCTAGAGGCAGGGGCCATGGAAGCAGTGGAGATCCCACTGCCCAGACTCACAGGCTGGGGTTTGAACTCTGGCTCTGCCAGCTTCAAAACTGGGGCTCCTTGCTGACCTGCAATTCCAGCTCTAGCAATTGATCCTTTGAATCATGTGCTCACGCTGCAAATGGCATAGGTAAGGGGTCACATGGTTTGGCACTATTTGGGCTGCGAGCTCACAGTCTACAATTCCATGACCCAGACATGGGTTAAACACCACCCATTTCCGCACAGGCACAAAGGACAGTACAGCTCTTTTGTTTTTGTGTGTGTGTGTGTGTGTGTGTGTGTGTGTGTTTGTGTTTGTTTTTTGTTTGTTTGAGACAGGGTCTCACTGTAGAGCCCAAACTAACTTTGAACGCTCAGCAATCACCCTGCCTCAGCCTCCTGACTGCTGGTATTATAAGCACATGCTACCACATCCACCTGGGGCAGCTATTTAGCACACTGACACAGAAGGGTCTCCAAAAGATACTGTCAAGGGAAAAAAGCAAGGTGTGGGAGCACGTGGGTCACATGCCATCATCTGGTTTGTTCCTAGGTGAGGAGCATGTGCAGAGTTCCAGCATTGACTGAGGTTTGTGTCTGCATGGGGTGGCTGCATCTCGCACTTCCTGGGAACTCAGAGCCCCTGGGATGGGGCAACATGCAGGTTTCTGATGCTGCCACCTGAGAGCCTGCACTTAGGACACCTGTGCACGATGGTTACACTGATGTCACCCAGAAAGAGGGCCTGTGTGACTGCCGATGGGGATAAAAGAAAATGTCACTGCATCCCTTTGTGCACCGTGGAACGTGGAACCATGTGTCATATGATTTCATAAAACAAAAATTGATGAGAAACATAACAAGGCAGGAGTGCAGTCCAGGGCCTGCCGAGCCAGGGAGCAGCCCTGCAGAATCCCAGAACCTCACCAAAAAGACAAACATGCGCTGCACATGTATTTGCATGTGTGCTTCACATATATATTTCTGTGAATCACATGTACATTTACATGTATCACATAGACACCTACATGTGCATATATATGTGTATCACATGCATGTGTGAGCCACAGATACATCTACATCTGTCACATTTTTGGTGCATATATGTGTATTACATATTTATGTATACATGTATGCATCACACATGTATTTGTGTGTACTTACATGCTGCATATATACTTATGTGTGCGTGCATATTACACATATATTTGCATGTGTACATGTATTGCATATATATCTCTGTGTGTGCTACCTGTGAATGTGTGGGAGACCCTGGCACAACCCCCTTCCCAGGCACCCCCAGACTTCACAAGAGCTCTCTCACCTCCCTGGTTCTGGCCTCGTGTCTTATCCTATCCATGTCTCAGTGTCCTCCCTCTATCAGCTGGAGCGGATGTCTGTCCTTCACAGTGGTGTGAGGGTCATAAGAGGTACCGTCCCAGGCTGGGGATTTAGCTCAGTGGCATAAGCACCTGCCTGGCAAGCAAGAGGTCATAAGTTTGATCCCCAGTAACAGCAACAACAACAAAAAGAGGTACCATCCCAGTAGCAGAGCGCCAGGCAGACCCAATGAAGTCATGAGAATAATACTCGTGGCCCTAATTTCTACTGGGCTGGCCTGGGCGTGTGTGTGCACGTGTGTGTGTGTGTGTGTGCTTTTGTTTTGCTTTGTTCTGGTGGCTGGAGCTTGAGCCCAGCATCTTTGGCTTCCAGCTCCACCGGAGTGCCCACCCCAGCTGGCCCAGGTCCACTTCCTCCTCCTCCTGTCATCATCCTCCTCCTTGCCCTCGTCTCTCACCACCACATCCTCCTCGGAGGTCTTCTCACCCTCAGCCGTCATCTTCTGGAACTCGGTGTGCTCATACTCGTGCGAGGGGTCCCCCATGAAGCGGCCCTTCACCATGGCAATCTGTGCAGCCATCTCCTCAGTGGCAGGGGGCAGGAGGCTCCACTCCATGCAGTTCAGGCTGCAACGACCATGGTGATTCTGGACTCCGGCCCCAGGCCCCTGCTCCTTCCCTAGCCCTCAGAGTCAGGGTCCCAGCGCTGTGAACAGCACCTTCCCCTCCTTTGGACCCAAAGCCCTGAGCGCCCTTACTGTAGGCTGCTCTCCAGGTATGCAAATGCAATTGTATTGTTTTCAGGTCACAGAAGTGTCAAGTTTGGATGCTCCTCTGCTTTGGTTGAGGTCGCATCCTGATAAACCCATGGTGAACTGAAAATATCATTAAGTCAAAACCCTATTTAAGCCAGGCATGGTGGCACACACCTGTAACCCCAGCACTCGGGAGGCAGAGGCAGAAGGATCGCTGCAAGTTTGAGGCCAGCCTGGGCTACAAAGTAAGTTCAAAGCTAACCTGAATTGCATAGCGAAACCCTGTCTCAAAAAGACAAAACAAAACACAAAAAAACAAAAAACGAAAAAAAACTATGTAACACATGCAGCACAGCCAACATCACAACATCACAGGACAGACAGAATGGGCTCACTGCCAACTGCCTGGCACCCCAAGAGAAGCACAGCCTCCCAGCCTGGGGAAAGAGATGGATCTAGTCCAGCACAATTGCTACAGAATGGGCAGCCTTTTCCCCACCACCACCAGGCTGAAAATGTGCAAGCAGAAGCATCATCACAGGGACTGTCTGTGCTGAAGGTGGGAGATTCTCTCCAGGACATCAGATGTCACTTCTGCACAGAACCTTTGGGCAGCTTCCCTGCAGCCAAGCCTTTCAATGCCCCACAAAGGTCCCCACAATGGCTTCCGACTCTCACTGAACTCACATCCTACTCTGCTTCCCTGTACTCACTCCTCTCTAGCCACTCGAGTCTCTATTGGCTTCCACACACCTGCCACAGGCCTCTGCACCTGCCCAGAACTGTCTTCCCTCAGACACCCACATGCTTCACCTCCTGGCACTTTGTGTCATCTTATTAAACAGGTCATCTCTAAGACAGTACCCCAAAAGGTGCCTAACTTGTGCTTGACCCCACAAGTTCAAGACCAACATGGATGATATATGAAAGACCCCATCTCAAAAATAAAAATAAAATGATAAAATAGTAGCCCAGGCCCGGGGATATAGCTCAATGGCACAGTGCCTGCCTGGCAAGTGTGAGGTCATGAGTTTGATCCACAGTATAAAAAAAAGACCCCCAAGTTTTCCTTCTGGACTTCAGATCCACACTTTCTACATCTTCTTCTTCCTTCCCCAGGGCACCTCACACTGAATTCTGGTGTTTGCTTAGCTGCCTCTGGAAGGACAATGATCCCAAACCCCATCACTGCAAGGCTCACCAGCCCCAAGTCCTGCCACTGCCCCACCTCATCTTCCAACTTGCCCCTCCACTCCTTCGGCTGCTTTTCCCTTTCAAGCCCCATCATCCAGACCCTAGGATGACTCCTAAATGTACAGCCCACTCCAGGCCCTCCTTGCTCAGAGTCCTCCAGTGGCTCCCACACCCCGTGGCCTAAGCTCAAGTGCCCTGGCCTCTCCATCGAACTCCGCAGGCACCCCCCCGCCCCGCGCCGCTGGGTCAGGTCACCTCCCTGCTAGGTGCAGAACTGATCCTCTGACCTCAGGCCCGTGTGCAGGCCGGGAGATGCCATCCTGCCCCCTGTGCCCCCTGACCTGATTGCTATCTAGATCTGAACCTTTGGGCTCCTTTGTGAGCAACTCAGTTCTAGTCTTTACTGCCAAGTGACACGTCTGCCCCAACCTAGGGTGTGCATGACTCCGTGGCAAGTTTCAGAACAGCAGCTCCCAGGACTGGCTCGTGTGTGGCTCCCCCAGTCCGCCAGAACTGGGGCCCCAGATACCTCTGCCAGGTGAGCTGCCTACCCTGAGCTGCCCGCAGCCCCACACCTGGCTTCCACTCCGGCGGCCTCCTCTCCTGGGGAGCCTCCATGGCTGCGTCACAAGTCCCTGGAAGCTGGGTCTCCCCATCTCCGCTCCTGTGTCCCTGTGCCTTCCCCACCTGTAGAGTGTCTTGCGCGGTGCCAGCTGGTCCTCGGCCAGGCCCTGCGCGATGTAGTAGTCGGCCGCGATCCCGAGGATGCGGCCCCAGAAGAGAACGCGGTTGTAGCGGTAGTCGCGCTTCACGAGCAGCAGCGAGGTGAGCAGAGCAGCACGTCGGTCGGGGCTGAGGCCCTGCCCGCTGCCGGCAGCCAGCTCCAGAGACAGCAGCAGGCTCTCGGTGTCCATAACTCTGACTCTGTAACGCCAGGCACTGGCCGACGCGTCTCCATGGCGACTTAGGCCCCGCCCGGCCCCGCCCCCAGGACCTTTGCCCCGCCCCCAAGACCTCCGCCCCTTCCACATTGAGATCAGCAGTCTTTCTCTGGCTCAAGTTCCTACCCAGTCCACTTCCTGGGTTATTTTGGGCCACGAGCCCTTTCACGAACTGGACATTTAGAGCTTCACTGTATACACATACAACCGGGGTGTGGGAAGGGATACAATACAGCCTCGACACTGTGTGTCCGGGCACAGGCCTACAAGCCCTGCACTCCAGGAGACTGAGGCGGGAGGATCAGGAGTTCCAGCCTCTGCCTTAAAAAAATAAAAAGGGCTGGGAATGCGCCTCAGTGTGATGCCCTGAGGTTCAGTCCCCGTACTTGGGTTGGGGAGGCAATTGAACACTGAGACTAGCTGTACTATTTCAGCCCATTTAGGCACTTCTTGGCCTCAAATTTTTTGTTTGGGTTTTATTTCTGGGTTTGTTTTTGAGACAGGGTCTTTCTGTGTAGTGCAGGCTGGCCTTGAAGTCACTATGTAGCCCAGGCTGACCACAAACTCGAAATGATCCTCCTGCCTCAGCCTCAGAGTGCTGGGATTACAGTCTTGCACCACCATGCCCAGCTTTGGCCTCAGAATCATTTCAGGAAGAGAATCTAAAATGCCTCCAGGCTGCAAAAGTCTGAGAATCCTCCCACCCCAAAACAGATCTTACAAGATAGGATCCATCCATTCAGCACCAGATGTCCCTTTGCCTGCCCCTTTCTGGGGCCAGTCCACCTGTGTCCAACGAAGATTAAGCCAAGTTGAGCCAGGCTTGGTGGCGCATACCTGTAATCCCAGCACTTCGGTGGCTGGGGTAGAAGGATCACTGTGAATGTAAGGCCAGCCTGGACTACACAGTGAATTCAAAACCAGTCTGAATTTAAAAAAAAATTAAGACAACAGGGTAAGGTCATAGGGCCATGTGGTGAAAACGGGTGGTGTGCAGGGAGCACAAAAAGGGTAGTGTTTACAGGCTACACTTGCCCAACTGCTACTGCCTTCATTGACTACTTTGGGGCCCACAGATGTTGCTGTTAAGACTCAAATGTAACCACAGACGCAAGGGCAGGGCCCACTGCAGCTGGGGCACTGCACCCCCAGGCCACTGCACATCCACCTCTGGTCCCAGCCAAGTACAAATGCAAACACGTTTCTCAGCAAGCCTGCTGCCAGGAAGAGCTGGGCTTTATGGTTTGGGCTTTTTGTTTGTGTTTGAGTAGCAAAAGACCCTTCATTGGAGTGGACAGAGCACTCGTGAGTCCACGATAAAACCACTAACAGCAGCCAATGGCCGCAGAACCCTGTGTGGGGACAGCACAGCTGTCCCCACCTGTCCTCACCCCTGCCACCTGGCAGACACTCAAGACCCACTCAGTCCCAGGTTGGGGACCTGGGCAGGGGGAAGTAGAGAATAGGTTATTAAAAAAATCTACTGACATCTCACTACTGGGTCTAAGTACCCTTTCACCAACGTGTGACATGTGTTAAAGCACAAAAACAAACTCAAGGAAAATAAATATACTGGCTCCTATGTGGTTGGACAGGGCAGGACCGGCGAGGCGGATGGCCATGGCCTAGGTGTCCTCGTGCATGTTGGGGCTGTCCATCCACGGGACCATTGGGGCGGCACTGAGCTCTCGCCCTCCAGCTCCACCTGCTCCTGGTCCCTCCCTTTGCAGGGTTTTTGTCCCATTGCTGATGTAGGTAACATAGGAGGATATTTGTCTTCTCTGTCACAATGATCTGTTCTGGCGGGTGCTCCCAGGTGGGCAGGCAGACGGAGGGGCATCAGTTGGAAGCCTTGTGGCATGGAATCCACTAAAACTGCTCTTGCTGTAGACAGGCAATCCTTTCAAAAAGCTGCCATCTTCTGTTCCCTCTGTCACCACCTGAGCTGCCGCACAGCTACTTACAGCTGCAGCACAGCGCACCCTTTTATGGTTATTATTAAATGGTCTTTTCATTTGGGGATTCCTTTGTGAAGACTCATGAAATCAAAATGAGCCGGGCTCCAAGGCCAAGCCTACAGGCACGCGTCTAAATTACTCAGTAATTACTTTGTTTTATCTAGGTATTATTTATGCAGGCTTTTAAAATAAGTATTGGACAGCACCTGCCTGCCAAGTGCCAGGTGCTGAGTTCAATTCCTGATACCAAAAAAATAAAATAATAAAATAAGTCTTGGAGGCTTAGCATGCCTTCCATCTCACAGCAGTTCACAAGCCCCCTCTTCACAACCTTCCCGCTCCCTTTGGCCAGACTCCTCCCTGCTTCCTTCCCTTGCTGGGAAACGTAGCCCAGTTCCTCTCCCGCAAGGTAAAGAGACGGAGAAGAACCCAAATTGTGGCTGGTGGAAGATGCTTCCAGTGCTCATTGCACAGAAAAGAGCCCAAGCATTCGGTTTTCACTGATCTGTCCACCTATTCACAGGAGGCTCCAGGTCAGAAACTAGAATCCGAAGAGAGACCAGTGTAGAACCTCTTTGGAGGACAAATCCAGGCTAACTGCGGCGCCCTCAGCCTCTGGGTCGCTGGGTTCAAATCCATGTTCTACTGACTTCAGTCACTCAGGCTTCCCATCTATAACATGCACGATGCAGTGTTGTCAGATTAGACACTGGGAGCTGTGTCTTGGGCATGAAAACAACTGGGTGTTGCCGGCATTGAGCAACAGAGGCCAAGACCTGGCCTCCCTCTGGGTGTGGCAGAACTGAAATTTTGAATCATGTAGATCTGAAACTCTGTGACATCTGGAGGCTGTTACAATACAGTACTTAAAAAAAAAAAAAAAAAACACAAAAACACTTGCATCTGGAGGCTAAAATGTCCAGGAGACAGAGTCCAGCCTGGGCAAAAGAGTGATGCTTGTCTCAAAACAAGAAAGGAAAAAGATAGTACTGGGGCTGGGGATGTACCTTAGGGGTAAAGCATTTGCCTAGCATGCCCGAGGCCCTCAATTCCAGCCCCAATCTCACTAAAATAAATAATCTTAAGAGATTTTAACATAGGGAGCCAAGGTCAGTGGCACTATAATCCCAGCTACTTAGGAAGTTGGGCCAGGGAGATCACAAGTTTGGGGCCAATTTAAGCAATTTAGCAAGACCCTGTCTCAAAAGGGGTACAGATATAACTCAGCAGCATAGTGCTTGACTAGCATGAGCACAGGCTTAAATTCAATCCTGTTTTAAAAAATGGGCTGGGGATATAGCTTAGTGGCACAAGTACCTGTCTTGTAAGTGTGAGGTCAGGAGTTTGATCCCTGGTACCATTAAAAACAAAAAAAAAAAAAGTGAAAATCCTTTAAACATGTCAGGCACTATGTTCCCAGCACTTTACATACATTACCTAACCTAAGAACCTTGCACCACCTGTACTGCTATCTCCCCTTATTTATATAGACACTTATTGTAATCCCAAATATGAAGTTTACTCATCCAAGTATTGTAATCTTTTTAGTTTTCCTCACAATCCAAAAGGTTGTATTTGTAATCTCACTGAGACGTTATTGGAATCCCAACAAGTTAATTCCAATCTACCACCTCCAGTGTAACCCATGGTAAGAGTAGACACCGAGACATATTCCAAGTTAAGGGCAGCCAAGAGGTGTAAGTCTAATCCTCATGGGGACATGTGGAGAATTTATCTTGTGAAGAAGGGGGGTGGCTCAGGGATGAGTGACAGTGAGGATGACAGGAATTATGTAACTTAGGCTGGCTGGCCAGGTGAGAGAAAGGTACCTCTGTAAATTGTAGAGATAAAGATATACAGAAGGATCAAGTTACATAATCTAAATAAGGTAGCAACAGAAGTATTTCGGGAGGCTGTCGCTTTAGTTTTTGATGTAAACTCTTGTGCCCTGGGGAGTCATAGCCTCTTTACCTTGAGGCTCCTACCCAGTTGACATTCCTGGAGCTAATGACTCTAACATCCCGCTGTGCTCGTATCTTTTACAGAGAGCACTATGAGAGGAAACAGGAGACAGTCATATCAGTACCTTGGTTAGCCTTATTTACAATGCTTAGAGAAAATTGAAGAGAGAAGAAAATACCATAGCCAGCTCTTTACATATCAGTATAAAGAAATAAGCCTCCAAATAATCAAGGTCATGGTAATTGTTTTGCATTCAAGGGGAGTCACTGGGGTTGTCTCCCACAACACTCGTGGCCACATCATCTCCAACACTAGAAGTGTGAGGATTTTGTCAATGTGCTTCCAGGAAATGAGCAGGGGGTTTTCTTCCATGGGGTTCAAGAGTGCCCAACCCTTGATGGTCACAGCTGTGTCAAGCCGGAGAGGCACCAGCCAGGCCAAGTCAGACATAGCTGAAGAGACAATGCCAAGGCAGGAAGACAGGGTTTTGCCAATAGCTATGGCCAGCAGCCATCTAAAAACTACAGGGAAAAGAAAAAACAAAACAGAAACTACAGGGAAAAGCTGGGCAAGTTCCAGAAAACATCTGGCTAGGGGGAGGAGCCCTCCTGAAGACCCTTCTGATGTCTTGCCCCAGTCCCTCAGCACCCTTCCCATGACACTGCCCTCCCAGATCCAAAGGCTAGAAACAGGCCCCCAAACAGCAGGGAGGGCTTCCGGGGCTCCTTTTAAACACAGCTCCCCAAGGCCAGCCTGAGGCCCGTGCCTTCTGAAGGACAGCCAGCAGCAACCTGTGACATCCAGCAATAGGTTACTGGTGACCATCTGCCAAGGATAGGGCTGCAGCTCCTGCACTGGGGTGTAGTCTTGTGGGGAGCAACTCTCTGCAGCGTTCTCTCAACTACAGCCCGAGCACAGGCCATGCTGTGCCCTTACAACTCTGGACTGGCACCAAATGGCCTGGTAAGCTAAGTTCCATCCTAAGATGTTGCCTCTGCTCTGGACACACAAATCTAAGGAAACTTAAGGGTCACACAGATACGTACGTGGCAGGGAAAGAATGCTGGGCTAGAGGTTAGCTGATGGAGCCTCTCATCCCAATTCTGCTATCAAACCACTTATAGAAGCCATTTAATTTCCAAGACAGGCCTGGGGCTGAGAAAGAGAAAAAACTAGTAAAAGATCCTGGAAAGCCCTGAAGCTGAAGAGGTCCAAAAGAAAAACAAACAGCCTCAAGGTGGAAGTCTCTTTGAGTCAATAATTTCAGGAAAATTTAATATGATTCTATTCATTTCATAAACAAATTCATCCATCATTAGCCACATGCATATATTACTCTGGCACAAATCCTGAGAGAACACAGATACAGCAGAAAAGGCCACCTCTGTGGGAATGTCTACGGCCCCATGTCTGCTTTCCTGTCCCAAACAGTAACTCTCAGGGGCAGATCAACTTGATTCACAGAGGTTGCTCAATGGCGATGATCATGGTCCAGGTCACCCCTTCAGCCCATCCCAAACTGCCTTTTCTCACCAGGAAGAAACTTGGCTCACAAGAGACAAGTGACCAGGTGCCCTCAGTCACTCATGGAAACCTTTAAGTGTCACTGGTGCCTGGAACCAAATATAATCCTCGGAGGTCAAGGATGGGATGGAAGGTCTGCCGCAGGACAGGGTCACAGTGAGTTTGTGACCCCGGGTGGGTACTCGGTAGTTGAGCTTGGGTCGAAACCACTCCTCTCCACAGTCGCGGTGCCCCTGCACCATGACGATGGTGCCCATGAGTGGAGGGGCCTGCAGCTCACTGAAGGCATCTGCCAGGAAGATGGCTCGGAAGAGTCGCCGAAGACAAGCGGTTGTGCTCAGGCTCTGGTCCATGCTGAGGGGGGCCAGCCGGGACAGGTCAAGTTCATAGAACTCCTTGGGGCTTATGACACTGCCCCCGAGGAGGATCAGCACTCGTGGTACCAGTGTCCGGGCAAAGAGGTCCTCAAGGTGGCTGAGGACGCTGTCCAGCTCTGCCAGGGCTTGCTGGCACTTCCTGTTGCTTGCCTCGCTAGCGGTCCGAGGTTTCTTCCTCACGGTGTCCTCTGCCTGTGAGGACAGAAACGTGAGAGAGAAAGACAAAGTATGTGGGAATGCCTGGGAAAATATGGTCTTGGACCAGGGATATAGCTCATCAGCACAAGCATTTAGCTGGCACGCACAAGGTCCTGAGTTTGATTCCCAGTACTTAAAAAAAAAAACACTCTCAGAACAGCAAAGACAGTACTCAGGCTAGAGGGCATCCAGACAGAAGTACAGGAATGAGGAGCATGTGGTCTAATAACAATAATTCTGGAGGTTCTCCAGTCAAAAACAGTAAATTAAATATGCAAGTTGTTAATCATGTTCCCACTGAAACAGTGAAAAAACTAAGCAAGGAAGAGGAAAGAAAGAGGAAGATAAGTGCTGAGAAAGACTAGAAAACAGGCAACACTGGGCAAGGCAACAACTTTTAAAAGACAGATGCAAGGCATGGTGGTGCACACCTGCAATCCCAGCACTCCAAAAGCTGAGGCAGGAGGACTGCCGTGAGTTCAAGATCAGCCTGGATTACAGAGTAAATTAAAAAACTACATAGTGATACCTTGACTCAAAAACAAAATAAAATAAAATATGGATAGATAGAGACAGAGATAGACAGATAGATGGAAAAGTTGAGTTTAAGAGCTGAGTATCAGCTACTAATAGAGGAATCTTAAAGAAGCTTGGCATGCTAGCACATGCCTGTAATCCCAGCACGCAAGAGGCTGAGGCAAGAGGATTGCTACCAATTTAAGGCCAGCCTGGTTACATAGCAAGACTTTGTCTCAAAACAAAACAAAATAAAACAAAAAAACCAAACACACACGTACACATACACACACACAAAGCCAGGCATGGTGGTCCCAGCACTCAGGAGGCTGAGTTAGGATGATCACTGTGAGCTCAAGACCAGCCTGGGTTACAAAGTGAGCTCAAGGCCAGCCTGAACTGTACAGTGAGACCCTGTCTCAAAATGATGAGAGAGAGAGAGAGACAGAGAAAGGTATATTCACACTGCAGAACCCTGGAAAGCTACAGCAGAAGACAACATCGAATACAAGGGACTGAATAAAAACCAGTGTGAAAATGCCTGGATCAACTGCTAATTCCTCTCCACCCACAGACTTGCCAATGCTGTTTGTGTGGTCCACAGGTTCCTACCCAGTCTCCTTATGATAAAGTCCAGCAGCCCATAAGGCCCAGGCACACACACAGGGTTTGCAAGGATTTATTCTGAAATGTTTGTTCACCAGATAAAAGCCTTTAACATGAAAGTCAGATCCCAAAGCAAATGGGCAAAAGATTCTGGAAGAACCAGATACGGCAAAGAACAGAAGAGCTTCAAACATACAACAGATAACTTCAGATAAGACAAGTTCGCACAGTTAAGAAACAGGAAGTTATTAAACATGAAAATATTAAGAAAGAGCTCTTAAGAATCTGACTTCCAAAAAAAATACAAGTGTTAGATAATATAAGATAAAATAAAAATCCACTACAAAGTAGGGGCTGAGGCATGTGGCTCTCATTTCAAGGTGAGCCTGGGCTACATAACTAGAGCCTGTCTCAAAAAGCTAAACGGCCAGGCATGGTGGTGCACGTCTATGATTCTATCACTCTGGGAGGCTGAGGCAGGAGGATCACAAGTTTGGGACTTAGTGAGAGCCTGATTCAAAAAGTAAAAAAGTGGGCTGGGGAAATACCTCAGTGAGATATAGCTCAGCAGCATAAGTGCCTGCCTGGCAAGCACAAAGTCCTGAGTTCAATCCCTGGTACCAAAAACAAAACAAAACAAAAAAAACCCCTCAGTGAGAAGACCCTGGGTTCAATCTCCAATTTGAGGATAGGAGTTAGAAGAAAGCAGTGAACATTTGGTAGGAAAAGAAACCAAAATTTTATTAGAGAACCAGTTCAAAGTTGGGGAGGGGTGGTGGAAGGCACTTCTACAGAGCCTATGCTTAGTATGCACAAAGCCCTAGGTTCAGGCCAGGTGTGGTGACGCATGCCTCTAGTCCCAACACTTGGGAGGCCAAAACAGGAGGACTGCCATGAATTTGGGACCAGCCTGGGCTACACAATGAGTTCAAGGCCGGCCTGAATCATACAGCAAGACTCTGTTCCAAAGCAAAACAAAAAAGGCCTAGGTGGGCTGGGGATTTAGCTCAGTGGCAGTAAGTGCCTGCCTGGCAAGCACAAGGTCATGAGTTCGATCCCCAGTACCAAAAAAAAAAAAAAGGCCTAGGTTCAAACCCTACCAACATTTAAGAGAGAGTTCATGAACACACAGGAATCTCAGGAAGGAAGAAGGAGGGAAGTGGGGAGAGGTAGGCTACTGAAAACTGGAGCCCTTCAGCTGCTACACCTGACATAAGCCCTGAAGGTTTCTCATACTCCTTTTCTCCCTGCCTACCATCTAAGAACCGTGAAGTCCTCCCGCCCGTTCTCCCTGCATACCTGGGGAGATGTTCTACGGTAGAAGCGCTTGAGCTGTTCATAGGGCAGTGGCAGCTGCTGCCGTTGGTACATGATGTGCTTGAGAAGTTCACACGTAAACTGGCAGCAGCCTTCCTGGCTCACAGGCCCAGGAAACACCACTGGTACCAAGCAGTCTCTCGGGCAAAAAGGCTCAGAAGGGTTGGGAGGTTCCTGGGCAGAGTGGGTCTCAAGCAGGTCTATCTGGGGGGTAGGAGCGTCTTCTGATTTGTCGTACCATTCCAAATCTAGTGTGAGAACATAAAGAAAAAATGCTAAAAAGGAAAGCGCTACAGGTCAATGGGAGTCTTCTCGTTTCCGGAGGTCATCATGTCAATCATCCCCGCGAAGACGGAACCCTGGCACCAGCACGAAGACCTCGCCACCTGCCCAGGTCATGTAGGCGACTGGACTGGGGCTCCTCTCAGACAGTGGCAGGCCCTGGCCAGGGGAAATGAGTCCTAAGTGTAGTCACACCGGGCCCAGAACGCCGAAACCAAGACAGCGTCACCCTGGGTGAAGGGAGCGTGGCAGAGCTAGGCGGGGTCGGGCTCGCGACCAGAAACAATCAAGACGGACCGGAGAAGGGTCAGATAAACGATCGAGGACGGTGGCAGGGAAGAAACAGGCCCCCAAGGCTTCCCAAACTCTGGACCCCATGCCTTACCAGGGACAGAAGCCGGGGTGAACACTTCCGGCTCCAACGCCGCCATCACGACCTCTTCCTTCCGCGGGCAGCAGTTAGAATCCGCGCCCAGCGCAGCGTCATAGGAAAGCCACGCCCACTTCCTGTCGGTCGGACCGGAAGTGTGGGCGGGCCACGGCCGCTGTGCGGCGGGATGGGTGGGGTTGAGAGCTGAGTTTCGGGCTGCAGGTTTAGCTCCTGGGTACACAGGCTCCCAGCGGGGAACCTCGGCGCTGGGCGAAGTCTTCCCTGCTCATCCTGCATCTTGCTTTAGCCCTTGGCCGCTCATCTACTGTACCCGGTCCTGTCCTTGGTGCTGGAGACAGCGAACAAGCCCTGGTCTCCAGGAGTGCGCTGTCAGCAGATGATGCAGTGGGCGCGGTTACACTGGGGTGTACAGGGTGCCTGGCCCACGGCCGACGGGACAGAGGAAGGGCGGTCCCATAAGAAATATGGAAAGAAGTCGTGTGATCTGTAAATTAGTAAATTAGCAAGGTAAAGAGGAGGTCCTGGTGTCCTTAGAGACCCTGAGACACAAGAGGATCCTCTGTCAAGGATTGAAAAAAGTTCCTAATACAAAGATTGACGCTGTAGTGGACGAAGGAGCCACATCATGGCAGAACCTTATAATCGATGTCAGTTCCTGTAAGGAAATGGGAACTTCCCCGCCAGCACACCCACTAACACACTAGTACTGGGGATTGAGCCCAGGGCCTTTGCACAAATGTACATCTCCACCCCTTTTGTTTTGTTTTGGGGGTTGTTGTTTGGTTTGTTGAGACACTGCCTAGCTATGTAGCCCAGGCTTGCCTCAAACTCCTGCGATCCTCCGCGAGTGCTGGGGTTACAGGTGTACAACACGACGATGCCCGGCTCTCCAGCTCTTTTTTATATTTTGAGGCAGAATTTCGCTAAATTTCCCAGTTAGCCTTGAACTGAAATCCTCTTGCCTCAGGGTCCTCGGATTACAGGTATGTGTCATCACTCCTAACTAGGAAGCTTTTTTTTTTTTTTTTAAAGTAATGGAGAGAGCCAGGCATGGTTAGCACATACCTGTAATCCCAGCACTTGAGAGGCTGAGGCAGGAGGATTGCCATGAGTTAAAGGCCAGTCTGGGCTACATAGTGAGTTTAAAACCAGCTTGAA